>JBAMJV010007833.1:0-19078 GCA_037951105.1 Echinarachnius parma
GTACTCTAGTCAGGAGTTATGCCTCAAAAATATTCTGAATCAAATAATGATCTCCACAATTGATAATGAAAATATATGGTCATTTGGCACGTTCATGTGCAATAACCATCATGGATTATTGAAATGATGAAAAGATGGCTCTACAATTGAAGACAGAATAGTACAAACAGGGTGATTAATCAATAGATATTCCAAAAATCTTCATAGAAAAGGGTTATTTAATAGAGCGTCATCTATTTGTATGTTCATGTTCGCAAAACTTCATTATATAGAAATCTAGAGGTTCTCTTATACCGTGTTGCATCCGTATCACCAATAGAAGCATGAAACTGGTTTTGATTTTTCTAAATTTCCCTTTCGTTAAAAATATTTTTACGATTGAAGTGTACCGATTTTTAACTGTCCACTGGATAGTCATAACTGTGTATAAAGTCAGTGCGATGAGTTAGGGAATATCACTGCATTTTTGCTCAATACTCGGCAATATAACATCTACATGTATTTAACGAGACTTTTTTTTATATACACAATAGTCAGAGGAGATATCAAATTAAAAAAACTACACATTTTTACCAACAATTCATCACTTTTTGCACATACCAACAAAGTTACTAGATCCCTTTAATTATTGAATTGATGGATCTGCAAAAGGAACAAAAGGGACACTATTATATACGTTCCATGGCAGTGCTGGCAGTGGCCATCAATCGCACCTAGTGTTGGTAAATCATAATTCCCCGTGTATTAACCTGGATGGATAAGCAAAATTGATAATGAAATACACTATTTTTTTTTTTACCACTTTACACGAAGTTAAATGTGTCACTGTGAATTATGTATGATATGTGTGGTGCAAATGACTACAATACTTTATTTATCAAGTTCTTAAAATCATATCACAATGAAATTGTACAATATCTTTTGCAAAGTGTATAGTGAGGGTATAGAACAAAAAAAGGGGGAAAAACTACAGCAGTATTTAATGATTTAGTTACAATTTGTATCTTTGATCAGCATTCGTGATGCTACACGTTGGAGCTGATTTTGTTTGCATGAAAATGTTTAATATTCAAATGTCTATCAGCCAGACAAGACAAAAAGGGAGAAGTAGTTTGTGGGCCAGGATTCACAAAAGCGAAGTTCATTACTGTTGCCCTAGGGCATGTGGACCCGCACGCACTGGTTCCAAATATGGAACATAAATAACAATAATCTTATACGAAGGTGGTTTAAGAATTATCTGTCTCTGCCAGAGTATATCTACATTTAAAATCTAAACCATATTAAAAAAGAAAATACATTGATAAAGGCATTTCATCAAAACAAATGGGGTGGGGGGGCATCAATTTTGGGGGCACACTCTGTATAATTGTGTGTTTACTTTCCTTTATTGTTACCATAATGTGTTTTTTTAATTTATTAGGGGGGGGGGGGGATGCCCCCTTGCCCCTAACCTCTTCCTCTATAGCCATACCACTGTAACTGACACAATGGACCCTTGCCATAGCCAGTGACGTAGCTATATGGGAGAGCATGCATGTGCCCAGCCCCCCCCCCCCCCCTAATTTGAAAACGCAATAAGATACATCCCTTACAAAAATGTCCTGTGGTATTACCACAAAAAAAATACCACATAAAATTACCACATAAAATTACCACATAAAATTACTACATACAATTACCATACAAAATTACCACACTAGTTACCACAGGAACATTCCTGCGGTATATATATTCCTGTGGTTTTTTGGGACATGTACCACACAATATTCCTGTGGTATTTTGTCATTTTATGTGGTATTTATGTGGTATTCATGTGGTATTTTTGAAAAACTGTGATATTCCTGTGGTTTTTGGGGACATTACCACAATATTCCTGTGGTATTTTGTCATTTTATGTGGTATTTATGTGGTATTCATGTGGTATTTTTGAAAAAACTGTGATATTCCTGTGGTTTTTTGGGACATTACCACACAATATTCCTGTGGTATTTTGTCATTTTATGCGGTATTTATGTGGTATTCATGTGGTATTTTTGAAAAACTGTGATATTCCTGTGGTTTTTTGGGACATTACCACACAATATTCCTGTGGTATTTTGTCATTTTATGTGGTATTTATGTGGTATTCATGTGGTATTTTTGAAAAACTGTGATATTCCTGTGGTTTTTTGGGACATTACCACACAATATTCCTGTGGTATTTTGTCATTTTATGCGGTATTTATGTGGTATTCATGTGGTATTTTGGGACCCCTGTCCATATTCCTGTGGTTGTTTGGGACATTACCACACAATATTTCTGTGGTACTTTTATTCCTGTGGTATTTTGTGTGGTAACATCAGTTACCACTGAAATTACCACATGACATTTTTGTAAGGGATAAGGGGGGGAAATCCTTAAACAAAATATACATACATGGAATGTGCCTCCCGAAAAATTCGCTCCCCCCCCCCCCCCCCCCCCTCAAAAATTTGACAACGCAATAACATACATTTTGGAAAATCCTTAAACAAAATATACATACATGGAATCGAATGTGCCTCCCGGAAAAATCGCTTACCCCACCCTGACCCTAACCCCCCCCCCCCCTTCCATCAGTCCAACCACGCTACGCCTCTGGTCATACTTGTACTTTACATGTTTATTTGATGTGGCATACTTTCTCGTTGTGACGCATGTGCGGCCATCCTGTCATTTTTCTTATCAAAAGAGAGTTCATACCGGTTCTTTTATTATTTTTAAGTAAATACGAAATATAACAGAGTCGTGCGATCATATCGGCTGCCATGTTTGCTCAATTTCGAGACGCATTATTCGGACATAATGGTGTAAAGGTATATCCATGCGGATCCCAATTGTGTCTCGACTAGAAACTTATAAAGTTAAATATTATATAGAGAGAGAGAGTATAAGAGAGTCGTTTTAGTGTAATTTCCCCACAAGTTCCCCCATATTTAGGTAGCACGTAGAACACAGATTGGCAGGGTTGTTTTAATCATTTATGTACGGAATCTGCTTTTAAAAGCCCCAAACAAATGTTGAACCATCGATCAACAGCACAAAAAAAGGTTGTTTGGAATTAATTGAAATGAAATAAAATGAAACTGATTTGAATCGAACTAAATTGAACACAGTCATACGTTATGAAATTCAATAATAAATGCAACATATATATATCGTTGCATAGCCTATCTACTTTTTTGTGCTGTCCTAACTCCTAAGGTATATTTTATATTCTTCCAAAGTATTTGTTCAACTATAATTGGACGGCGGAAAGCATTTAACAGTCATATTTCATTTTGCAATGCCTATCCATCACTTTAAAATCAGAGTCAAGATCCGATATTTGTTTTGTGTAAAGAAACCTGAATTTCCCCGAGAAACACTTGGATCATTTTTTGCACAAATTTGTGTGTTTGTCATACTATCTGCAAGTAAAGAGAGATTTTTTTTTTAAAGAGAAATATATGAACAAAGGTTAAAATTGTCGGCCATAGACTCTTCAATGAGTTCAATCACGTCATCACTTGCGTCACTGTAGGTTAATGCACATGCGCCGGACCTTTATAAGAACACTGGTACAAAATATTTTCTTTACAATTTTTTACATTTGACACCCGATTGTCCCTTTTTCTTCTTTTTGTTTTGTTAGTTATTATGCATGCATGGGCTTATTAACAATATTAAATGCAGGTTTCATGCTGATTGATTCTCGAAGGTTAGTCGTCGATTATCGAGTCATTTGGAGTCTTAACTGGATAACCTCAAAAATTGTTTTATTAAATGTATTGCATTTATTAATCTAATAGGTACATTCACCCGAGAATCCAATTATCAGAGTAGCCAGTAGGTATGTTAAAACTTATTACATATATCTATTATTTTTCGCATAATCTCACAAAATATCAATCGACAATTTAACCCGTTCGAAAGGATTCCATTTTAAAAGAAAAGGAAAAATACTGACTATAAATAATTGAACATTGGACTATATAGGGTTGCACAATGCTTGAATTATGAATGACTTTTTCAAACAACAAATACGACTATTTTCGATACAGGTCCTGAATGGGCACCCAATTAAAGGGAACGAACACCCCAAAACTAAGAATTAAGTTTTCTGCCGTACAATAATGGATATATTATCTCGGAATAATTTCCAGTGAGGTACGACATAAATCATACAGTCTTTATCTTCAATTAAATCCAATTAAATCGTAATCTGAAAATCGAATAGACTATTATTTTCTTTCGTATTTAAAATTTCCTGTAAATGTGAGTTGAATTAATTTCTTGTATTAGGTAAATCTTTTGCACGTAATACCAAATAATTATCAATAGTTGGTGGTCGACTTTAAGGGGGAAAGGCGCATGTAGGATTGGAATTTGGTAAAGTTTGTCTTGCACTCGAGCGGTAGTTGATCTTGTTTGGTTTGGAAAGGGGTAATATTGACGTCACTGAGGGTAGAATAAACTATGTTAAGGATTTAAAAGGTTTAGATCTAGAAAGCTCTATAGAGGGGTAACAATAGTAACAATCAATTAGGTTTTTTTTCGTAATAAGCATTATCATAATGGGGTTTGGTAATAACACCTTTATTTCGTAATAAAAATCATGAGATTTGGTTGTGACATAAGAAGAAAAAGGCAAAATGGCGTGGGCGATAGGCAAGTCATTAGTTTTGAAAACACAATCGCATTTAAATTGTTCTCTTACATTTACAAATACAACAATACAGGTAGATGCGAATATTGATAAAGTGATAAACGCTAAGTGGTTTATGAGAGGTTATTTTTTTCTTTATCTAACACAGATTTATATACTGAGACAAAAATGTAAATTGAATGCGATATGCACGCAATAACAAAAGGACAACACCCACTCAACTACTAATGATTTAAATATTTTCAATACTTCTTTTTTTCCCTGCGATTTTCTTTTCGATGAATTGCAGATTAAACTTGTAATATGTACAGACACAATAAAATGCGCCTTGATTAAACAGGATATCCTACTTGAGTATTGGTATACTTGTATATCAATAAATTGTTCGCAATCTACACGTGGGAGTAAATTGGCGCGCGATTATTTCTATACTTTAATTTCAAAATAATGCGAGTTTTACGTTGACCAGCGTCAACAAATATTTGACTGTATATAGTATATGTTACACTGTTCCATTCCCATGGAAGGCTTGTGCCAGGCGAGATTTTGTAATTTTTTTTTAATGAATGTTCAGTAATATGTTTGCAACAACATTTATTGCATCTTGAGTTACCAAATTAATTTACACATGAACAAAGAGCAACGAAAATTGGGCTTCGTCGTGAATCAATCCCGAGACCTCCGGATTGCTAGACCGGAGCTCTAACCATTGAGCCCATAGGCGTACCCGGGGGCGAAATTTTGTTCCCTACGAATTTTTTGTCTCTGGCGCATGCGCACATGATTCCTACGAACTTTTTGTCGGATATCAGACTTTAGTGAAAACTCTGCATTTATTTACTAAATGAACCGCTACTCACCATATATTATGGCAAAAGAAAAGAAGAGTCATAAGAGAGGATTCGAACCCATGATACAAAGTGTTGAAATCCACAGCGTGACCAATAGGCTACGTAAACCGCTGAGGGTCAGTATGGTCTCCTTGTAATTATAACCCTCAGACTCAATCCTAGTTATGAATATTCATGAGTAGCCCACGTCGCTGCTCATGAATAATTCATTAGGACAAAAAGTTCGTAGGACATTTTTTTTTAGCTACCCGGGGGGGGGGGTTCACCCCTTTACCATTGAGAACTGGTCTCGACCATCATAACCTATGGTCTCGGCCCCCGAGGACACAATTTAACTAGTGGTCTCGGTGTCGGCCTCAGAAATTGTTGACGTATTCCGGTCTCGGCTTCAAACATTTTTGACGAACACCCCCCCCCCCCCCCGAAAATCCGAACACTTCAATCATAAATATCTTTATTAAAAAGGAGGATTTGAAGAAAACAAACTTGTTCCATATTTCTATTGGTAAAACATATACAGTACAACATGGTATGAGAGCACCTTTAGATTTCCAATTAAGTTTTGTGGATTTGGAAAATGTTTCTTGATCCCGTACTTCCTACTTTATCACCCCATTCAAGGTCATTGCAGTAGCCAGACGCAGTATCAGTGCAACAACCATCGAAACGGAGACTGAGTTTTTGTCGGTTTACTCCCCCTCACTATCATAACGACACCCCAGGTCCCTTGACTACTAAAATCAGCTAACAAATACAAACCTGGTAAATTTGATTTCTAAACATGACTAATCTGTATCGAATCTGAATACTATACCCTATGAAAAGACACTGATGGGTGGGGTTAGAAAACATACCGTCACGTCCCCTCCTTGGATGCAAAAGACATTGTATGAATGATAGTTATCCGGTCCCCCTATTATAAAGAAATTATGAAAAGCGTTTTAGAATAACTTTACCTCTATCGTGATGTATCGGTATGAAAGGAGATCCGCAGCCAACCAGCTGGGAACAAACAATAACAATCGACGTTTGCGTAGCATCTAGAGCGTTACCCGTTAACAGGTTAAAGGAATCTGTAGGCCTCTAATTTTGCCTGAATCGACCAAACTCACTTTTAGATCTCTATAATGGTTCTCTTTCGTTAGTATTCATGCCTAATTTGTGATACTATTCAGGTATATTATGATTTATTTCTCTAATTATTGTATATAATATATTAAGGTTTCTTTATACCTCGTGAGTTCATTAATGTTATTTCCATGTTTGTAAATATTGTTGCAAATGACACTGCAATTCAGCTTGTAGCTGTGAATGTGACATTTTGTTGAATAAAATACCATTATTATTTCATGCTTGGTTGTTTTAATTTTAATACTAGAAGTATGAAATCAGCATTATTGTTTTCTTTCTTCAAAATGTCCTTTTTTTTTTTTTTTAGATATTTATGATCTAATTTGAAGAAGAAAAATCCCGGGTATCATTCCAACCGTATAATTATACAAGCTTATGGCGATAAGTCTAATAGCATCTGTCACTTTCTATTTTCGCTCAGTACTCTGCAATAATACATTCATTTCACACATCAATCAGAGGACATTTATCAGATCACAGAAATACACATTTTTATATACTATTTGTCCGTTTTTGCATAACGTAATCATAGTTCGTAGAGCCCTTTAAATATTATTTTGTTCATGTATGTCATAATTTCTGATTTATGGGTGTTCGATATTAGGGTGTGGAGATTCTATTGACCCCTCTTTCCTTTCAAATTATCCTTCCTTTCAAATTAATTGATGATTCAACAAATCTATTTGGCTTTTCTTTTTTTCAGCGTTGGATGATACCAATAATTGTCCTCACATTATTTGTTTAATTCTCTACAAAGATTAACCGTCATGCACGGAGAGACAAAATGGATGCCAGGTTGTGTCATGAAAGAATTCCGTTGCAGTAAAGTTATGTTTCCCACCGTCCACATCGTATGTTCAATTTTGCGCCACCTGTCATGCGAGGAAATAATAATTGGGGATTAGTACATTTTGTGTTCAATATTTAGCCAAGTCGTTTGATTTCTTTCTCCCCTCAACGTCGATGACATTTATTATCTCTTTAATACACAAGACACGTTCTATCACGTAGATATTACGTCACGCGAATACAATAGATATTTGTCTGAATTAAATAGATTTAATACAAAATATTATTTTAGCAAACATTCTTTTTCACAGATCGATGGATCCACCGCAAAGTTTCTTTCAAGCTGAACTAGATGAATTATATTTTCAACAATTATCTTCTTTGGAGTGACGGATTTAAGCGTATGTAATCACATCACACCGTGTGACTCCTGATTTTTGTACCGCATTATTTTCATGATTTCAATGTGTATTTTTTATATATATTTTTTTAATTTCATGATATGTTAATCCCGTCTTTCATGCCAAGGTCTGTCTGAATTTTCTTCTGTTTCGTTTTACCCTTTTTTGCTATGAGCTCTAAAGTGCACATCTCCACGTTCGCTGGCGTGTTTTGCGTGCCGATTGGCACACAGGTTGCACTGTGTAACTTGTATCTATAGTAATCATTTCGGCGGCGCCGCCAATCGGAGCTCAGATGTGCAGGTCCTACCTATTCATATTATATACTCTAACATTCATACACGCCCATATACCTTCATAATAATGATTAACAAACATATAATATTATTACATAAACCCACCATTGCTTAGTTTGCACGAACAAAACAGCAAACATTAAAGGGATCTAGTAACTTTGTTGACATGTGCAAAAAGCGATGAGTGGTTAATACAGTGTATATTGTTGTTATCTGATATTTCCACTTGGTGTTGTGTGAACATTTCAAGTTAAATGGACTTCATATGGCCGAGTAATGAGCAAAAATGCAAAGTGACATTCACTAACTCATTACACTCACTTTGTACAGGGTTCTGTCGATCCGTTGGATAATTTGACATCTGAAGACTTCAATCGTAAATATCTTTTTAACAAAAGGGAAATTTGAAAAACCGAAACCTTTCCTATATGCTTTTTTTGTTAATAAGAATACAACAAGGTATGAGGGAACCGCTATGATTTCAATTGGATTTTGAGGATTTTGACAATGTTACTATAAAGTCCCTTTAACATACAATCCATAACACTGGGCACAGGGGGTTCGTAATGGGATGGAGCCAACATGTGTATCCGTCAGTCAGTCTGAATTCATTTGTTTTGTTTTTATTATCACAAGTTGCTCTAAATTTGCTCTTACTAGACGTCTACTAGTATAAATTGAATTAGAAAATGTATTAAAACAAATACAATTATAAACAACAGACTAGCAGTCCGGAGGTCTTGGGTTCGAGTCCGGCTCTTCGCTCCTTTCATTGAATTCAATTATGTTAACTAAATATCTGATTTGGATTTGTTTTCATTTCAGGGTATCTATAGTAACATTGTCCAAATCCAAAATCTTACTAATACTTATAGTGGTTCTCCCATACATTGTTGTATTCGTATTACCAATGACGCATGGAACAGGTTTCGGGTTTTCGAATATATTTATGATTTAAGTGTTCGGATTTTAACAAATTTTCCCGGGAAAGTTATAACTGTGTACAATAATGATAGCGAATATCACTTTGCATTCGCTCATTACTTAGCCATACAATATCAATTTAATTCTTGAATTGTTCACACATTACTCAGTGGACATATCACGTCACGACGATACACATTTGATCAACTATTCATCACTTGTTGCACATGCTAACAAAGTTACTAGATATCTCTTCAATTTGTCATTATTACTTGCTGAAACTGTGGAGCAACGGTTAGTATATGAGGGAAATTTGTTGGATGCACACACCCTTTTTGATAACCTTTGGTCTTAGTTTTAAACAAAAGTCTAGTGTCATTGCACTTTAAGAAAAGAAGAAGAAAAAGCAGTTCATAACACAAACGGGTTTAAATCATGTGTTCTTCAATATCAAAGGCCTGACATGCATGGTTAGCCAAGCTTCTTAATTGCATATAAAGGGGACATTGTGACTTATAGAAGGATCTATTATTATTTGTTGACAAGTGCAAATAGTGATGAGTGATTAATGAAATGTGTATTGTTGTGATCTGATATGTCCACAAAGTAATGTGTGAAAATTTCACGTTAATTGGATGTTTTTTGGCCAAGAAATGAGCAAAAATGCGAGGTGATATTCACTATCAAACTCATTGCACTTACTTTGTACACGGCTTAAATGATCCTGTAGACCGTTTAACATCTGAACAATTCAATCGTAAATATCTTTTGAACAAAATTGAAAAAGAAAAAAAAAACGAAACCTGTCCCGTGCTTTTATTGTTATTATGAATATGACAAGGTATGAGAGAACCACTAGAGTTCCAAGTAAGTTTTGAGGATTTGGACAATGATATAGATCCCTTTAATGGTTGAACATTATACTCAATATTTTCATCTGTGTTAACAATAGTTAACTCGTGATTTGAAGGTCTCCACCAAAATAAATACAATTTAGTTTGGGGATGTACATGTAGGTGGATAATGGCTTTTCGATTATGGGATATAGGATATTATGGGATAGTACGTACGACAGAGCCGATGTGGAAAAAGTTTCCATAAAGGGATAAAGATGTTAAAAACTAAACAAAACAAAGTGTTGAACGGAAAATCGTTCTGGAGTCTTTGGGCAAATAGGGCGCCACCAATGACATCTAATAGCATATTTTAATTCTCCGTGAAAAATTACAAAAGTCCGTATACAATTCAAATGTTCCACCCTTTTGATGTCGGGACCACTTTTAGCAATAAAGGGTCTAGTAGTTAATTTGTCCCTTCTTCATTCTATGAATCCTAAGCGCTGATTGGCTAATGATGACAGTAAAGGTACCATCTTGAAAGTCTTTGAGGATTGAACCAAGAACCTCTTGTGGATGAGACGGACGTATGGCAAGCCCTTTCAACATTTATTCACATTTCGTGATATCAACAATTATAATTCTTGATATCAAGAATTAAATTCGTGATATCACGAATTAAATACTTTACATCAAATATTAATTTCTTGATAATCAAGAATTAAATTCTTGATATCACGAATTAAATACTTTATATCAAAAATTCATTTCTTGATAATCAAGAATTAAATTCTTGATATCAAGAATTGCCATTGGTTAACAACAGGAATTCCGTTCTTGTTATCAATAATTAAATTCTTGATATCACGAATTCAATTCTTGATATCAAAAATTAATTTCTTGATATCAAGAATTCAATTCTTAATATTAAAAAAAATCCATTCTTGATATCACGAAATAAGAATAAATGTTAAAAGGGCTCGCCATACAGATGCTCTAACTATGCTTACAGAGTACAGTTCACGAGTTCAGAAATTAGACAAAGAATGGCGAAAATGTAGTGGTCTATTATGATTGCAAACATGCGTGTCTGCGGTTGAAAACAAACATGCTGATAACAAAAAAATGTTGCGGTTGTTAATATCTGGGTCAAATATTTCCAAAATTCACCTGTTTTATTATGCCCTTTTCTAAATGGTATTAATACAATTTTTGGTTTGGTATAATTATAATAAATCTTTTTTGCTGTTTAAACATGTATGTTGAGCGTATAATATTATCATAGGACAGTATTATATTTTGGTCCCGGATCGACCAACTGTTCAAGGGCGAAATGAATAGATGAATTATTGCAAGCTAGATTGGCACAGTCGGAATAAAACAAAAATGCGTTTGTACTTTGCAGCATATTAAATGTACGAATAAAAGACAATACATTAATTAAACATATGTCTGAATATAGGTAAATGATTTGATAAATACAAAATGAAACCCTGACGTATCACTATCTGATGTGGACCATAGCCAAACTCAAATTCCATTTCTACATTCTTTTTAATAGTTATGACCAACCATAAGTAGGTAACTATTGATAAAGACAAATTTATGTTAGATAAAGTAAACACAAATTGTATCATCATCGGAATTATCATGATTATTTGGGGGCGAATACTTATACTAATAATTCATGGGTTCGGTGTGGTATAGAAACCACACACATACCAAGAGTGAGCAAAGAATATAAGAATATAAAGACAATGTATATTTTGATAAAGTAAACAAAAAACTTGTATCAACATAATTATTATGGACGAATACTTAATAAATACTTATCATTTGGGGGTTCGGTTCGGTGTGAAGGGCTATTATAGAAGACACACACCTGCCAAGAGGGAGCAAAGATTAAGACAAATTATATTTTGACAGAGTAAACAAAACTTTAGCATCATAGGAATCATTAAGGTGAATAATATATAACACTAATCATTAATTCATTCGGTGTGGCGGGCCGGTAGAAGACACAAACATTCCACGAAGTATCAACGATTAAGAAAATGTCGTAATCGATTAATTGTCGACGTGGGCGAATTATGACGTCCTAGAACGGGGGCGGGAGTACATTACTAGACGACAAATGAATAAGATACACCAACATATCCCAGCAATAAGAGCAAATATTTATTGGGGGGAGGGGGCGGGGCTGGAGTCTGGTAGCATTACTAGACGACAAATGAATATTAAGATAAACTGACCTATCCTATAGCAATATGAGAACATACTTATGGGGGCGGGGCTTCTTGAAGCTTCACTAGACAACACATGAATAAGATAAACCGACCTATCCTAGCAATATGAGCAAATACTTATGGGGGCGGGGCGTCTTGAAGCATCACTAGACAACACATGAATAAGATAAACCGACCTATCGCAATATGAACAAATACTTATGGGGGCGCGGGGTGTCTTGAAGCATTACTAGACAACACATGAATAAGATAAACCGACATATCGTAGCAATATGAGCAAATACTTATGGGGGGGGGGGGGGGGGGAATCTGGTAACATTGCTAGACAACAAATTAGAAACATCGACCTATCCGTTATTAGCATTATGAACAAATACTTTGAAGGATTGCTAGACAACAAATTATTAAGATAAAACATTACCCTTCCTTAGCAATATGAACAAATATAGTCGGGGTCGACTACAATTAGGCGAAACTGGGTCGCAATCCAGACCTTACATGTCATTCGGTTATCAACCTTTGATTGCTTTAAATCAACATCGTTCTTAGTTAACTCTCACGGTCGTTCAGCAAACATGCAGGCTGAGGGTGTATTCATGAGTGCGTTTTTCGTTTTTGTTTTTTCTTTTGACGTCGGACCCTGCAGCTCACCCCATACTGTCACCCATGCATTGTTGGTTCCAAATCAGTAGGGCCGGGAACACTTGCCTAGCTCGGATGCGCTTTTTGTTAGCATCCTACCTCTTCCCGTTCCTATTAAATTTTTGTTAAGTTTCCCTAACTTAATTTCTAAAGTCCATGATTTTTCGCTACTGTCACTTACGAGTGAAACACATACCTGATTCTACAAACAAAGTTAAACTTGGAACCAACTTTTAACGAGGGGATTTGTTAAAAAGACACTCGCCGCTATAGCTGGTATCACTGAAATTGTAAATCGCATCTATCTATCTACCTGATAAGTGGAGACAGGTGTCTTAGCGGATGGTCAATCGTCCGTGGATAACCGCTCCGAACGTCAGGATGGCGCGGTGGAGGCAGCCTGGGATATTTGCCGGCGCCGTCGTCGTCATCGTCGCCGTCGTCGCTTTCATGGTGATTCCTGCATGTAAGTTCACGTAGTGGTTTTTTTTTCTTTCATCTACAGTTAGACAATCAGTAAAAGTTACCGAAGTCTTTAACATGATTTTTTCGTGATCGGGAGTGAGCAAGCTCAGCGCTTTTGCTTGTCTTCTAATTGTTGGGAGCAGCTGTAAAATGTTAAAGGGGTAGTTCAGTTTTGGTAGAGAGGGCGCTGCACATCACAATTTTTTTGTGAGGTAATGAAAAACTGAGTGTCGAATTTGAGAGAACATGCACTTTTAATGGCAGAATAAACTTTATTTGGTAAAAATCGACCCAAAAACGGCTGAAATATCAATAAATAATACAGTAATTGTTTTACTTATGTAATGCACTACCCACTTACTAATGAACTCGAATGATGCGAAACATCTATCAGAAACACGGTGATATTGACATTTTGGAAGTTAAATATGTTATAGATAAATTTCAATTTGTTTATATTAGCCAAATCATCTAAATAAAACCGGATTTAAAGCATTTTACAATCAGTTCGATAGTCTCGTGGAATCGCTGTAAGGCGGGGATACGAAATATAGTATTTGTAGGACTGTGGAAAAATACAACTCTAAACCAGGAATTGCTATTTTTTAAAGGGTTCACTTTGAGTAATATAACCAGAATGACTGTATATATATATATATATAGTTGTATTTCTCCACACCGTAGTTTTCAATACACATGTGCGTTTATATATAAAACAAAAGAAAGCAAACAACACAAATTATCCAAGCGTATAGCACCCCTTGCGTTGTTGGGTGTGAATCGTTTCACGCTAAATCACCCGTTCTCCGTAAACAAAAAATGTCAATCAGTCGTTAATAGTGTACTTTGAACAATAACCATTCACATAATGATGCGCATTAAATTATGAATTATCTTTCAAAAGAAAACATTACACACTGCAATTGTACTTGAAAAACATTTTTATTTTTTATGAGTGCCGTGATAATATATTGGTTTGTTGGGACGTTGCCTTTCACGATCGGATAGGCGCTTATAAAACTTCTAATCCCGAGTTCCGATGGTCCCGCGTTCCAAATTGACTGATGCCCCATGAGTTACATTATGTCCCTTGGTACACTCTGAGCAATAACTAGTCAAAATGATCAGAAACCTTGTCAGCCGGGCACCTGCACTATTATAGTAAAAATGATCCGGAAAATCTAGTCAAATACATTGATGTTCTAATTTAATATTGTCTTTGTAAACAGAAAAATATTTAAAAATTATACTCAATAACGTGAAAACGCTTTTGAGTACATTTGTAAGATATTTTTCTGTTTATACAAGGACAATATTATATTAGAACATCAATGTATTTGACTAGATTTCTGGATCACTTTGACTATAGAATAGTGCAGGTACCCGGCTGACAAGGTTTCTGATCATTTTGACTACGGTAGTTATTATTTAGAGTGATAAGGCATTTTATCAACATTGCACTCTATATTATACCCATCAAGGTCCCATTGCAGAAAGAGATACAATCGATTGTAAGTCAGACAAATTCGCGTTTCAACCAATCAAATTTGACTTACAATCGATTCTCTTTCTGCAACGGGACCCATATAGGAATAAATGGGTTTTGGTCGATACGTGTGATTATTAGCCTGTGATAGCGCTCTTAGTTGTATAATGTCTCGGGGTAGCATGCTCCTCCGGGAGTTAAAATGGTGCTCAACTTCCGAGATAATGTAATATTTAATATTTGCATTATGATTTATTATGTACCGGGTGGCATAACTACGTACCCCAATGATAATACGAAAATAAATTTAAAGTCAAATATTAAGGGTAAAGTTGGTTCGATTGAAAACAGTGTCTATATATATCTGCAACCCTTTTTTATACTATACATCCTACAGCAAGCTTTCCGAAATCGATCGGAAAATGCCAAATATTTGTTAACTTAACATGAGCACACAACATATTATGCTTCTATATATTAGTAAGTATGTTATATAATGCATCAACAACAGACAACACATTAGAATGTTACTGTCACACAACTCTGAGATATGTCTCCATTATAAATTATTATTTGCTAATAAACCGAACTTGTATTGAACGGGTAACAACATAAGTGTATACCAAAAGGTAGAACCTACTTACCGACACGTGGTTTCTAATACTTTTACAAACTTATAGGCAGGGATTCACAAAGGAGGTTTGTGTAAGCCATGTGGTTTAAACCATGGTCTACATAATATGGAGTGCCATTTGTAAACTAAAGGAGAAAGAATGTACACTCACTTACTCATTGACAATGCTGATGATGCTGCACATTTGCTAAAGGCAACAAATGAATGTTTGTCTTCTCAGATGGTGGAATTTGCTGGTTGGCAAGCACTAACTGTCATATCGTTAGAAATTAGCATTTTCACTTGTCTACAAGCAGCACTTTATATTATATAAACCATAGTTTAAACCATGGCTTAAGTAAACCTCCTTTGTGAACACTGTCCAGCCATCATATTTATCTGCCGTCGAACAATGTTACAGAAATTTGTAAATTACTTGAAAATCTACCTTAAGTTATTTCAAGTGATTAAGTAGCAAAACGGATTCAATGAATCTCGTTTTGTCCTTTCCGCCATTTAAGAGCTAGGTGAAATATGTTCATTATTGGACCATTTTATTTACTCCATTGCCTTATCAAACTATCGCTGAAGTAAGCGGAATTAAAGACTATGTAGAAGTGATCCAAACAAGCTTATGTCATTATCATATTGTGCAAACTTTAATACAACTTATTCAATTCAGCTATCCTGGAGAGAAATGTATTACTTTTTGTATTAGTATAATCGAGAATTGTCTTCAGGTTAAATACAACTCTACCATAAATGCTCTACTTTAAAAGAGACATCATTTTCCAGGGACGTTCTCCGCCCACTCAGAGGTTCGTTAGCATAATGTTAACAAAATTCATTAGCATAAATAGTTAGGAAATAATCCGCAATTAGCGTTACTTCTCTTAGAATTAAGTGTCTGAATAGTATTCGAAAATTATCATTCCAATACCACCCCTTAGCTGTTTCCTAACTGTTGTATAAATGGAATGTTATAACAGACACATTTAAACAACGCGAAATCCTTTATTATTGCCATTGTGTAGGTCCGTTGCTTCTTATTTGTGTTTGTTTGGAAGGCCCATTCGACTCTGAGAAGAGAACAAACACTTTGGGCTTTTTCGCTATAATAACAAAATAGATCCAAGTTGGTAAGTAAGTTAAAGGCGCGTTTTTGTTTAGTTAGGCGGACATTTGCAAGTCTAATAACTGTTTGATCATCGGACTTGTATTGGGTTGAAGAGAGGGGATAGGCAAATTGGTTAAGTGTGGTTGTGCAAGGTTTGTAACTCGCCCGTAACTCGTGGTACTTGAATAATCAGAGAACTTATCTAATACAAACGTGGCTTGAATTACTGATGATATAACTTTCGGAGTCTGTTCTCAATGACACTTCCGCGAATGCACAATATGACTTTTCAATTTCAATTATTAATTTGTTTTTTTAATTTCAATTCAATTTCAATTGTATTCTATTCATCATAAAAACATAAATACAATGTACAGTATATATTATATATAATACATTAACATATACAACCATAGAAAACAAGTGGACATAAACAACGACAAACAAAAAGGGTACAAATTATGAGAATGTGGGGTCAACAAAAAATGCATGAAGCCTTATATAAAACGTTGACCCCTGATGAGAATATCATGTAAAACTGTTTAAAACCTAACATAACAATTATTCCGTAACATAAACATAATATTAATCAAATGATCAAAGTTAGAGTGTTTTTTTTTTAATTATGATTAGAAATGCAATATCCATTTTACACAAAATTCATATAATATTTTTTCCTATTACTAGTATATAGAATAACATGTCACTTTTTTTAAAATTTTATTATAATCAGGTACTGGTATCGTATTTTATTTACATTTTGAAAGCATAGAAATGATATGAAAGAGAGTAATTTTATCGATTTGATATGGGAAAAGATGTACAAGAAACATTTCCACCAGAGACCATATTATGACTATATAATTATTTATAATTAATTATTGAAAATAAGGGTGGAATAAGATATAACTTTTTAGGATGGTATATATATATATATACATGTATATTACGAGGTTTCAGATAAAACTATTTAATGCTGAACTTGTTAACCATTTTTTTTTTACTGATGCAATTTAATGAATTTTTACCGATATTATGAAACGATAATTATATCTGGCAATATCAAATAATGTCGCTTTTAACAAAGTTACGAGATGAATTATAAAATTCTCATTAAAGCATGCATGACATATCTTCTTTTAGTGCGACTTCATTATGTACTATACAACGTTGTTTCGTAGGCACGGTAGTCGTATGTTCACTCTTCAGTCGAGCAATCTCACCATGACGAATTGCACTCACTATTTCTACATTTGCTACTCGAACAAGCAACTCTGAACATAATATCGTCCATTCATTTGTATTTTTGTACAATGGGAAATACTTTTTAAAAATTCAGTTTCTTATGAAATTTTAATCTAGATACTCTCATAAAAGAAATACATCTGAATATCATTTTGAACCGCACATTGTATAACCTGACAGAGATCAAACGCGTAACTGAGTGACATAAAATAAAACTGCTATCTTTATTTCTACTCCCCATTGTGTAAAGGTATTTCCCTACACTTCTTTAGATTCTGTTTTCCCCCTTTTTTGTTAGCACAACTAGTTTTATTCACATCTCCACGTCTCGTATAATAGTTTGAATGAATTAACAAATATTGATGCTGCGTAAGCATGGTATACAGCTCAATTGATCTTGGTTGCAGCACGTTTGACTGTTCAGCCGGACGTCAAGTTTGTTGGTATATCAAATACAAATGGGTGTGGTCTCTATTGCCCCCCCCCCCCTTTAATCCCACTTACCCCTAACAATCCCTCTCCCTCACAAATTATTAAGATGTTTTAACAGTTTTATCATGTCATTAAGGTACGTACATGAACATGTATATATTTTTACCATGATTGCTTGGAGTAATAATGTGTGTTTATTTTGTATTTTTTATTTTGCTTTGCAAAGTTACCATGTTTGTTGGTAGAGCAAATACAAATGGGTATGGTCTCTATCCCCCCTTTAATCCCACTTAACCCCCCCCCCCCCCCCCCCCCCCCCCCACCCCCTTACTCCTGTCAAACGCGTACTCAGCAACGGTATCATAATATAAACGCGGTAATGCTATGAGGTTGTTCGTGTTATTTTTGCATCGTAATATTTTGAGTAGTAGTAATCATGTTAGGTTAATGTGTTTCGCTATCATAATTGTCCCCCCCCCCCCCCCCCTTAGCCATATATGCATAGTGTATAAAATGAAACCTTATCATTCCAAAAAAGACAGATTTTTGTTTTGAATGTGATGCAATAATAAACATTGCACTAAATATGTCATACTGTATTTTCACCGGTTGAGAAAATCTTACATCTATACTATTAATAAATTGCGAATTCCGCCTTGCAAATTGAACAAGAATTAACACATACCAACAAATATATATATTGTATTTTCTACATATCACGTGCAATTAAGGAGAGTCACCTAAGAAAAGTTTTTTTTTCTTTTTGCTTTCGTAACAATCCCTCTCCCTCAGAAATTATTTAGACGTTTTAATAGTTTTATCATGTAATTCAGGTACATATATATTTTTTCCATGATTGCCGGGTGTAATAATGTGTGCTTATTTTTGTGTTTATTTTGTTTTTCTTAGTTTGATTTGATTGATTTGATTTGAA
>JBAMJV010007834.1:0-32284 GCA_037951105.1 Echinarachnius parma
CCCAAACCTATCTAGATGTAAGTTGCGAACGTTCTTTGAATCGACATTTCTTGCACGAATGCTTGCCATACACTCAGTCATGTAACTGTATTATGCATCGGACATCTGCCTCAAAATGTCTATCCATACGAAGATCATTTCAGAGAGCTGCTACCTTGGATGGACACGATCTGAATTGTAAGAGACCTATCATCCGCCGATAAAAAAGTATGTTATACAGGGTGGCCCAGAAAGGATGCAACACCTACGATTGTTAAAATCATCAACACCATCGACCAAATGTCATTGTCTTTTATTTGATTGGGTAGAACATTCTTTTCCCACCAAAATGATACCATGAGCATTGATTTTGGGTAAGGCGTTTGGGTCCTAGAGTCATTTTTCTGAGGCAATGTCGTTTCCTAAATTTGCTACTTTTTCGTCTCCAGCGATCCTCGGAACACTGAGACATTCTCGCCCCACGGCCTGCCTTATAATTAGCTGTACATAAGAATGACTCACATTGTCTTCCTTACAAAGGGAGAGCAGTCATGCGGTTCTTCTGTACAGCTAATTATATGGCAGGCCGTGGGGCGAGAATGTCTCAGTGTTCAGAGGATCGCTGGAGACGAAAAAGTAGCAAATTTAGGAAATGACATTGCCTCAGAAAAATGGCCCTAGGATCCGAACGCCTTACCCAAAATCAATGCTCATGGTATCATTTTGTTGGAAAAAGAATTTTCTACCCAATCAAATAAAAAATATTGACATTTGGTCGATGGTGTTGATAAAATTAACGATCGTAGGTGTTGCATCCTTTCTGGGCCACCCTGTATAGCGTGTTTCACACTAGGTGTATTATATAATAATGTCAGAATAAATAGACGTGTGTTTTATAAGATGGAAAGGAAGAAACACGGCCTTCCATACAACAGTGGTCTAAACCTCAAGAAGCAATTTATAAAAAACAAAAATTGTAAAGTTTTGTCTTAGTGTCCCGTTTCTCGAAAAGAAGATATGTAGTTATAATAAACAATAATTGCAAATTACGCGAAGTCACTTAAAGAAATGAAACACATGCAGTTATATTGTTTCGGGAATAACAATAAATGAGTTACATAATGGTACATTGATGTCGTCGAATTGGCGTCCACTCTCTGAACATGAAAAGATTTATACTCATTATTCTTTTTTTTATATCGCAAATAATCTGCTTTTAAATCTCTATTTTTAGTATCATTTGCTTTTTACTTTAAGAGAGCTAAGGTATCGCTCATGACGCCAAATTGGCGCCCACTCTTTCAACATTAAAGGCATTAAATATGTTGTATAGTGTACTTATTTTGTTTTAGCTTTCCATTCCCAATAAGTTGGTTTAAATATTTCGTATGTCGATATCGTTCTGGTTTCAACTCGATATACTTGAAAACAGAGTAATATTCTGTTTTGATTAGAGCTGGACAATTAAATCTTCAAAAAACCGGGTTTCGCGTTTCACTGACATTTAACTAATAGCGAAAAGTGGGAGATAAAAAACATAAAACCGTAATAAATTACTTGTTCTGCTTTTACGTACATATGTACATGCCGTCTGCCAGCTTCAGACTTAAAGAGATCTAGTAACTTTATTGACATATGCACAACGTTATGAATGGCAGATAAAATGTGTGTTCCTGTGATCTGGTATATGTCAACTATGTAATGTCAGAACATTTCATCATAAATGGATGTTATATGGCCAAGTAAAGAGGGAAAATGCAAGGTGATAACTATTCGCTAACTCATTGTACTGACTTTGTAGGCAGTTTATTATTATATAGTAGACAACTATGAATCTAAACACTTCAATCATATGTATCTCTACAACGAAAGAGCACTTTGGAAAACCAAAAGCCGTTCCATGCTTCTATATCGGTAATGCGAATACAATGAAGTATACGAGAAGTTCCAAATAAGTTATGAGGATTTTGACAATGTGACTAGATCCCTTTAAAATGAAAGCTCAAACCATAAAAGTGTAATCAAAGATGGTCTAGCAATATGCTACATACCATAAAACAGCCTGTGTGATTGCGAGCGTGGTCTCAAATTCCATGCTTTTTTTTCTTCCAATATGGCGCAACGGAAACTCTCGCAAAATGATGTTATTCCATTTTGTTTCCATCTTTTCTCCCCTTTTCTTCATTTCAATTTCCCCTTCTTCTTTTTTCAGTTACTAAACTTTGTGGGAATAAGCTGAAGGCAAAGGATTTGATGACATGGATATCTCAGACACTCATATAGTCGCCACATTAGCTGGCAAATGTATTGGCTTTGTGATTTTCTGTTCATTAAAGGGATAGTACAGTTTTGGTCAAACTTATTTTTTAAAACCAAAACCCTGCACCGTAACATTGCAAACTATATAAACTAATCATTATATCTGCACAATGCTCTAAACGTATACAAAATTACAAAAGTGAAAAGCCTGTTATCATTAAAAACGAGCCGTTAAAACTCAAAAGGGGGCTCTCTAATAACTATTTGGTATAAATCAAATAAATACAAAATTGTGCATGTGATGTTTTGTTACAAAAAAAAAAAAAAAATGTATAGGTCATTACTAACTATTAAAACCGCTTTTGACAATGTTTGAACAAATGTAAGCATTTTATAATATTTCTTTTAAATTATCGATTCAATCTAGGGCCTAAGATTAATTCCGAACGGATATATTTATTGATATTTCAGCCGTTTCTGAACCGAATTTTAATCAAATAAAGTTTGTTCTGTCATTCAACTTGTATGCTCTGTCATTACCTCTCAACAAAATATTTTGTGCAGCGCCCTCTATACCAAAACTGAACTACCGCTTTAAAGTGCGAATGGATACCATATTTGTGAACGGGTGTAGAAGTATCGCGTTCGGTATTCTTGACGTCAAGGTTTTTTTCTCACCCTATGAAAAGATAAACAACTCCACCAGCTGTCATCTAGGCCTGCCTGATGTATATATGTTTAAAATTCATCTGCTGGATTGGTGTACATCCCATTTATAAGAGATTCGAAACTGTCTGCTTAAAAACATTTCAAGGTTGTAAAGCATCACGTTTCATCAATTTGTCGCCAGGCTCATCACAATAGAGGCTGGGTTAAAAACATGATAGTTTATAATTAAAACAAATTTCGCGCCGTCTTTCGCCCGAGTCA
Organism: Echinarachnius parma; assembly: GCA_037951105.1. Lineage (NCBI taxonomy): Eukaryota > Metazoa > Echinodermata > Echinoidea > Clypeasteroida > Echinarachniidae > Echinarachnius > Echinarachnius parma. The sequence goes on from JBAMJV010007834.1 coordinate 3,169, forward strand.
GATTTAACATCGTTTGAAAGAGAAAAATTGTGATTGTATCATGTTGATGTCCATACATTTTTGTCGCCATGTCCTCCTCCCTCTTTATTGCGGTTGCTCTTGTATTAATGTATCTGCATCTAAAACCAAACTTTAATAACGAATGATAGTCTCGCCAACTTCTAAGAAATGCACATGTGCACGTTCGAAGGAGCATCTCCTATCTGTGCAGATACATGCAGCTTCCGCCTGCAATGACGTCATTATCTCCACGCCCCTGCATCGCAAATTTAAAGAGGTAGGGTTTAGGATATTATAAAAGGGCATTTAAACTGGAAGAAATATGACACTCTCTGTGATTGTAGCTATTCAAATCAATAGCACCCACACTCTGTTACAATTTCCCCTGAAACATTAGAAGTGCTCCTATCTTGGACTGCTTTTAAATAATTGTTAAAAACACATCTGTATACTAAATCATAATGTAGTTCATGAATTTGTTTTGTACCTCTGTATTAAGTTTTTGTTCTTTGTTTAATACTTCTCTCTTTTTCATTTCTCAGCGTTTAGAAACAGTTTATTAAGCGCTATAAAAATGTTGTATATTATATTGTCGGCCAAATTTTCGAGACCGAGACCATTGGTTGAGAGTCGTGTAAGCGGGGGGGGGGGGGGGGGGGGGGGGGGTGTCCGTAAATTTTCTAAGCCAAGACCGAGTACCTTCAAAATTGTTGAGACCGAGACCAGGACCAGTCAAAGTTTGTCGAGGCCGAGACCAAAACCATTGTTTGAGAATCATGTAAGCACGGGGGCGGGGGTGGGTGTACGTAGACAATTTTCGAAGCCGAGACCAAGAACTTTTACAATTTTCGAGGCCAAGACCAGAATTCTTCACAATTTTCGAGGCCAAGACCAGGAACCTTCAAGATTTTCGAGGTCGAAACCGATAAAATATGGTATCGAGACCAGCTACAAGTGGTAAGGGGGGAGGGGGGGGGGGGGGGGGTGGGTTCAAATACCCCAAAACAGTAATTTGTTGGTCAAAGGGAGAGGGGTTATAATTATCATTAGTGTAGGTAAATACGATCTCGGGCTGGAATATTGACCGAACTTAATCTGTGAATGTCATCACAAGGGTTTCCAGAGCCACTACGTTAAAATGAAACGAAAGATATGAATTACACATTTCAGTGAAGAAATATTTAGCATTTATTTTGAATACCTTTTCAGCCTGTACTACAATTAAAATCATCATAACTATCATAATTATATAATACATATGTGTAAAGGTTATTTAACGACTACTAGAAACAGTGGAATACAATTTCGGTTTTCAAAAGAAAAAATAACGCAGTGAAATAAACATTAATACGTATAAAATGTTTCATTATAATAACAGCCCGTTACAAAAAATATATATATACAGAAGTACTTTGATAGTAAGCTGCATTCTGTTCTGAATGAAGTAAAATCAAACGTAGCGGCCCAAGAAACAAAAGAAACAAGAAACACAAGAAACAAATGGATTGGCATACTACCCTAAACATGAGAAAAAGATGACTGATATCATCTGATGAGAAATACCGATAGAATTATATCAAGATCAACAAGATTGTTCATTAGTTTTGGTTCTAGGGTGATAAAGTGTCAAAACGTTTTGTTTCAATTTTTTGTTTCGAACAAAGGAAATGGAGAAAATTGACTCTTCATCTTAAAGGGGTAGTTTAGTTTTGGTAGAGAGGGCGCTGCACATCACAATTTGTTTGTGAGGTAATGAAAAACTGAGTGTCGAATTTGAGAGAACATGTAATTTTAATGGCAGAATAAACTTTATTTGGTCAAAATCGACCCAGAAACGGCTGAAATATCAATAAATATATCTGATCTTATAATTATTTGGGGCCCAAATAATTAGATGATTTTTAGAATTTTTTTTTAAATGCTTGCACTTTTTCAAAAATGTTCAAAAGCGTTTTTAAAATAGTTGTTGATGATCTCGCTATTTAATATATCAATAAAACATCACATGCATAATTGTGTATGAAAAATGGTTGAAACCAATGCCTTTTTTAAAAAGCGCCCTCTTGTGTTTTAATGGCTCTTTTTGAATGATAACAGTCTTTTTACTTAGTCATTTTGTAATTTTGTATACCTTTCGAGCATGGTGGAGTTATAACTATTGGTTTATAATGTTACTCTGCAGGTTTTAGCTACTAACGTTCAGCCTTACCAAAACTAAACTACCCCTTTAATATTAATAAAGATGTAAGAGATAGTCATTGTTAGTGGCGGTAGTGAGCTCAGACTGATTGGAGGGTGGACATTCGAATTTTTATTATGGGATATACCTAAATCATTCTTTATTTGTCAAAATATTCATGCTATGTTTTATATTATGTTTGTATATTTTTATTGGGCATGTTGGGGGCAACGTGTCCCCCGTGCCCAACGTAGCTACCCCACTCCTGGTGAATGAACATTTAATACGGGTATCGACTATCGCCTCAATTTCGGAAATTGGAAGAAGAAAAAACATCAACACTAATTCCGCTCTGAAATGAAAATCTAACCCAACCAAAATTGCTGATTTCGGTGTTATTTGAATGTTTTTCTTCTTGATTTCCTATCTAGTGAAACCAGTAATTCTGTTCCCATGTAATATGGATAGTATGCAGTTCATGTTTTTAGAGCAACCACGTGTAGGCTACAATGACAGGCAATCGAGCCAGTACTGGAATTCCCCTACAATTAATTATGTCACATATTTACATTTACCATGGTACCAAGTAACCAACAAAATAACAATATATATTATTTACAGAGGAATAAACATTGCACATACAAGCATTTCATTTCTAACATACATAATTTATACTACTACTGAAATATCTTTCTTGAGAGACAATTGAGAGGCAAATGTATCATTTTATCGTGCATAATAAAAACAAAACATTCAGCAAGTTCTGAATGAAGAATATTTCAGTCAACTCGGTTAATTGAAACTGTTCTACATTAAAAGTAATTTAAAAGTGTTTTGTTAAAATCCTTCCCGTGACAAGGTTGGCGCTTAAAGTGGCGCCTATCTCCGATGTATTAGCCCTAGACCACACCTCTTACGTAATGAAAGCTACAGCCCTCTCGTATCTCCGTGTGTTTTACTTTCATTATCCTATCCTATCTATAATTGCCGAGCGCCTGGCTACAAGGCAGAAAGTATAATTTTGGTGTCTTTGGTATGACCCGGTCTGGGTTCGAATCCGGGAGCTCCCGAACATGAGGCTGACACTCTTACCGTAAGCATGGTAAGCGAGTGCTATATACATGATATAAATGGTATCTAATGTTCTGCCGTCGATGAGAACATTCTGATAGAAATGTTGAGCGACAAGTGGGTCCTTATTTAGACCACTCCTACAATAAAGACTGTCTACGTGATACACCGTACACCTCCTTATCAAGTTATTCTTCAGCACGGACCCCTTTAAGGATTAAAATATCTACAGTCAAGCAATTCCGAGGGCTCGGGTTCAATTTCCAGTGAGGGAAGCACGGCAAAATAAATGTCATTTGCTCATTTTCATGTATATAGCAGTTTTCTCTCTGCTAGATTTTACTTTAAAAGAGCATCACTTTGTTGAACGATGATTGGGTCCTGTTTAGGGCGATCAACACCCTTGCAAGAAGTACTTTGCACGTGGTGCACCTTGAATTTATCTTTAAAGTTGTACTTTGCCATGGAAACATTGCAATATTACAGTATCTACGTAATAGCAATCTGAAGGTCCGGGTTCAATTCCCAGTGAGGGAAGTCTTTCCTAATTTGTATTTAAATAGTATTTATATCCTGGTAAGTTTTCTCTATGCTTGACTTTACTTTGTACAAAAAAGGCTGCATCACTTTGGTGGTCAAGGAACCACCCACATATCCAAGTGTATTTGTTATCCTTCATGATTGTACATATGAGGAGCTTAGTTACAAAAGGCGCTAAATCCACTTTCCCAAAAAAAATGAGTAAACGATATCAGTACATTTACAAGCTACGTAGGCTTCTAGAAATGTTAGAACAAATAACACACTCCAAATCCAAATATGGAACGTTCCATTTTCAAATTCCAATAGGCATGTGTACAAAATTGGACAAAGAAACCTGTTTGTATTGTTGAAAAGGTGGATTTAGCGCCTTTTGAAATTAAGCTCTTCACATTCTGACTAGCACGAGCATTGAGAATGGTTTGTGGGATGGACAGACATAAGAACTTTCTAGCTCAGTTGGTAGAGCACCAGCCTAGCAATCTGGAGGTCTCAGATTCGATTCCCAGGGAAGCCCAATTTTCTTTACTCAATTATCAAATATTTCTGGTCAGTTTTCTCTATGTTTTTATTTATTTTACACAGAAGCTGCATCACTTTGGTGCTTCCGACTAGCACGAGCATTGTAAAGGGTGCCTGGAATGGGCAGCCTTATCAGCTTTCTAGCTTAGTTGGTTAAGCACCGGTCTAGAAATCCTGCTCATGTTCATTTATAATGATTATTACATCATAAAATGTTATTCACCTTATGCCAGAGCTAAATGGGTCAAGTATACCATGTATACTATACTATTGAGAGAAAAACAATCAAGCGCTGCATCAATGTCATCCACAACCATTATTATGATTATTCACTGCTGGCCACATCCTGAAGTTCGCCATTCTCATTTCCACCAGTTGGGGCTGGGCTTGGGCTGGGGCTGGGAGGGTACTTTGGCATGAAGAATATTTTCTTCCTGACTCCCTGCTTTGAGATCTGAGGAGTCTGTAGTGCCCTATGTCTGTTGCCTTGCTCGTCTGTTATAGTTCCGCTAAACCCCGTGATGCGCCTTGTTACCTGCCTCAGGAAATTCAAAGAAATTAGTTTTTAGTGTATATTTGGTTAATTCATTATGTCATATTGTATCTGTATTTTTACTGAACGTGCATTGATTATCAACTTGTTGCAATTACATTTTTGTAGGGGGTTTTCTTTTGACCTGTGCTAATAATAATTAATAATTAATAATTATAAATGCTGTTATTCATAACAATGTCGCTTTGTCAAATAACTTTTGTTACCTTCTATCACCAATGTATTATGTGAGTTTCCCTTCCCCCTCCCCCAAACTCAAGACCATCTGTACTAATTCACGCGATCCATGATAGAGTCTGGATCATCAGTATTAGCTTTGAAGAGGCCCGCAACCATGTCATAAATAGTATAATGTTACTTCCCCCTCCTCTCCTGAACTCAGGGCCAACATTATCCTTAATCACTCACGCGATTCATGATGGTGTCTAGGTCATCCATGTGGGCAGCGGAGAGGAGCTCCTCACATAGAGTGGAGATGAAGAGAGACCCTTTGTTTTTGTCACGAAGAGAGTAATATCCTGTATGAATAAAATTGGCAGACCAGATAGAGGGATATTTGAGTATTGGTAATGAGAGTACAGTTTTGGTAAAACTGAATCCTAGCAACCAAAACCTGCACCATCACATTACAAACTAATAGTTATAATTCCACCATGAATTTAAAATTACAAACGACTAAGTAAAAAGCCTGTTATTATTAAAAAAGAGCAGTTAAACCTCAAGAGGGCGCTCTCTAAAAACCCATTGGTTTCAACCATTTGAAATAAAATATTGTGATGTCTTGTTGAAATAGTGTTTAGAGAGATAAACAACAACAATTTAGAAACCTCTTTCGTACAATTTTTAAATGAGGATGCATTGAAAAAAAAATGTAACGGCTGGTTCAAAATTATCGAATAATTGTGGGGACCCACAATTATTACAAATAGTTACGTTTATGGATAATTCAGCCAATTATGAACCGATTTTGATCAAAATTAATAAAGTTTGTTCTGTCATTAAAATTGTATGCTCTTTCAACTTTGACACTCAGTTTTTCATTATCTCACAACAAAATTATTTTGTGTAGCGTCCTTTATACCAAAACTCAACTATCCCTTTAATTGGCATGCCTTAATATCTTCTCAACATATACATGCAGGTACCACATTTGATGATAATTAGCCCCAATTGATTCTTGGAAAAGTAATATTACACGCTATGCTTAATAATGAGTCATGTGACCTTTGACATCATGACCCGAAAGGTTATAAAACCAGGTGTCTACACCTTTTTTTTGTCAAGTCCGTAACTTTCCATAAAATTTAATGCAAGAATTCCATGACTTTTCCATGACGTTGAAACATGCTACATAAAATATGATATTTAACTTCTTTCAAGACTTGTAACAAAATTGGTTTTAAAAATCAGTATTTGTATTTAAGTGCTGAATAAATGCAGATATGATATTTGATGACTTTCCATGACCCATGAGATAATTTACAAATTTCCTGAAACACACAAAAGTCAAATTCCATGCCTTTCCGAGTTTGACAGGCCCTGTTTGAACAATGTACACCCTTCGTAAATTGCATTCCCGGTTTACCATGTTTACCCACACTACAGTTTAAGGAATACTCATAACCACAGCTTTAACACTTGGGCAGGCGAACGAGTCAATTTCCATCCACAATTTTGATGAAATTAAAACAATTTTGAAACCCTAAGATTGTGTAACCGGAATTTAAAAAAATACCTAACCAAAATTAATGATCCTCGTATCATTTGTTTCGGTATAAGATTACCTACCTTGTGAAATAAGTTGTTTTTTCACATGTTCGTTTTTAGGAATTATGATCTTCTACTTTTTCGGGGCCACCGGAAATAGTAAGCACCCGGGGGGGTCTGTCCTCATTGAAAGGGGGGTATCATGCGTGACCAAGAAAACGAGTAATTAGGGTGTTTTTTTACGCAAATACTCGTTTAGGGTGCTTTTGGCAAGTCCTTGGTCACGCATGATACCCCCCTTTCTATGAGGACAGACCCCCCCCCCCCCGGGAGTAAGCATCAACATACCATCAGAGGTGGAATGCGCAATAAACATGTCGGCGTTGTCAGGGAGATCACTATCAGTGACACATTCGTAATTTAATATCTCCGGTCGCTCCTGATGACGACCACTACCATCACTATTATCGGCAGCAGGACAGACCGTCTCCTCGGCCCCCACCTCGAGATGACCCGATGTCGACACGTCGTCCTGGGGACGGTCCAGCGCTAGCGCACTCCTGGTCATCATTGCTGCCAAGAAAGAAGAAAATATTAAATAAATTAAAGAACACTTTAAAGGGATAGTTGAGTTTTGGTAAAGAGAGTACCGTTTTGGTCAAACTGAATTTTAGTAACCAAAACCTGCACCATTACATTACAAACTAATAGTTATAACTCCATCATGCTCGAAAAAAATAGTACATTTCAAACGACTAAGTAAAAAGTCTGTAATCATTCAATACTCTTTTGTAATTTTTTTAAAAAGAGAAGTATTTTCAAAAAAATGTAACGGCTGGTTTAAAATTATCGAATAGTTGTCGGGCCCCACAATTAATACACATAGTTATGTTTATGGATATTTCAGCCGTTTTGGAACCGATTTTGATTAAATAAACATTTGAACCTCAGTTTTCATTATCTCACAAACATTTTTTTTTTCCTGTAGCGCCCTCTATACCAAAACTCAACTATCCCTTTAACATAGAATTAAGGAAAATATTAGTAGATTCAACGAAGACATTAATAGATGAAACTGAGTTTAATGAATAACATATTATTAGTAAAACTTATTTTGAATGAAGAACACATTTATAAACATTGGTAGATTCAACTAAAACATTAATATAAGAGGTTAGTACAGTTCTGATCAAACTGAATTTGATTAAGCAAAACTTGCAAAAACGTACAAACTAATAACTCAACCATGCCCGAAACGTATACAAACATATTGGTTTGAACCATTTATTATGAAAAATTGTGAATGTGATAATTTTTGTGTATATTGTTTCAAAAGAAAACCTCTCATGTATTTTGAGGCATAATTATAGTATTTTTCTTAAATTATCGAATAAATGTGGGTGCCACATATAATTCTGCTGTTTCTGACCAGATTTTTATCAAATAGGGTAGGTGTAGGGAATTGGAGACCGTAGGGAATTGGAGACCACCAAGCTTGAACCCATCACTGTCTGTCCGTGTTGGCTCCAATATTGCTATAGCGCCATCTGTGGCCTTCAACAACACTACTGCATATATCCAATTAATTTCGAAGACTACAATGCGTTCTTTCTCCGAGAAAATTGGCAAAATTTACCAAGATAAGCAATTTTGATCGTAAAATTTTGCTCTAATATAAAAACAAAATTTTCACTGAATGTTGTGGTGTATGCAGATATTTAGGGGTTGCTCTTAAAAAGTAGTTTTAAAAGGAAGTTTATGAAGTGTGCCAACCATCACAGAAAAATTATGGCCATTGTGTGTTGTGAATGGGTGTTGCAATGCACATTATGAATGGTGTCTGATCAGAAATGTGTGTAGGCAATGGGGGACACCAGGTCCAAGATGGGGGTCTTTTGTTGTTCATTTCATGTTGAAAGGCGCTATCATGAAACATATTTGGTTGTTCGTGTCACCATTCTAATTTGAATGCATTTCATTTTAAGAAGTTGTTTCTATGCTGTGAGTTTGATCAATGTAAAAGTCACATTGCCAGAACATTATTCTGAAAGTATTTAAACATAATTTAAAGCACCTTTGTTACTGTAAAAAAAAACTACAGAAATATTTTGGGCCACATTGTTTTAAAATCGTTTCAAAATTACAGTAAGTTCATTGGCTGCATGTATCTCTTTCAAAAAGTGTTTGAACTAACTATAACAATCCCATTTTCATTCAAATTGTATTTAAAATGTCTTGATTTGTAACTGTCCCTTATTACCTACACATGTAGGTAATGAGAGACCTTTGGTGATGACGTCATTAACCATTGTTATCTTATTAATCAGTTACATCATGACCACAATTTTGTTACCAAATAAAGAGAAGAAGTTACTGAAGAGAATACAAAACTTTCTGTATGTGTAACATTTTTCATGTTTATGTAAATTATGCAAATGTGCTTAAGGGTCTCCAATTCCCCACACCTACCCTAAAGTTTGTTTCATCTGTACAATCACGTGCTCTTACAAATATTACCCTTGGTTTTTCATTAACACACACATTAATTATTTCTTGAAGCGCCCTCTAAACCGAAAATAAACTTTCCTTTTTATAGATGAAACTTATTTTGGAATGACGGCGTCTTCAACACTTTGCCGAAGCTCACAAATGTGGTTAATGTGTGTTAACCACTGTTTTGATAACTATGGAGCATCATTTGTAAACTAATGAAGAATGATTCACACTTGGTATTCTTTATTAATGATGAAGCTTTACACATTTTCTTAAGACACCGATCTATGAACGTAAATGTATATGTTCTTACATGATTTTTATCATGGTGCCACTGGTTAGCAATATTAATATTATCATTATCATTATTATTATTATTATTTTTGTTATTATTATGTATTATTTATTCCCACTAGAAGTGGTATAGTAAAACTCCAGTGTAATGTTTGTGGGGGTTATTGTATGGGGGGTAATCGTCCGGGGGGGGGGGGGGGGGGGGGGGTTAATTGTCCGGAGGGATAGTTTTCCGGGGGGGGGGTAATTGTCTTGGGGGGGGGGGGGGGGGGGTAGTTGTCCAAAGGGTAATTGGCTTGGGGGTAATTATCTTGGGGGGGTAATTGTCTTGGGGGTAGTTGTTCTGGGGGTAATGATCTTGGGGGTAATCATCGGGGGTAATTGTCCGGGGGTCATTGTCCAGGGGGTCCAACAAAGTAACTTGCTCCCTTTAAAGTTGTTGATATATGCGTATGTTCTTATGCAAATGTTTGTTTTCAGCAGCTTGAATCGATTTGAAAACACTCACTTCCCCGACAAGCCTGGACGAAGATGATTTTCGGTTTGTCGCGCAGCGCGTGGCAGTTCCGCCCGGAGAACTTGGTCTGGATGTCCTTGATCATGACGACTTCCCTGTCGATGCCGTAGATGCCCCGCTCCTCGCCGTGACTCATGAGAACGATCACGACAGAGCTATGCTCCTCCGGCCCGTCCTCGTTGATTCTGGCCACCACGTTATCCAATATGGTGTGAATTCCCTGTCATAAAAGTAATGATCATGATTATGATAATGATGACGATGATGATAATGATGATGATGATGATGATGATGATGGTGATGATGATGGCAATGGTGATAATAATAACAGAGTGATAATAAAAATATCAATAATAACTGTAATGATCAAAGTATTAATAATAAAGGATAATGAATAATATATAAATAATTAGTATATAGAAGTCGTAGTAATTGTAGTAGTCGTAGTAGTAGTAGTAGTAGTAGTAGTAGTAGTAGTAGTAGTAGTAGTAGTAGTAGTAGTAATAGTAGTAGTAGTAGCAGTAGATGTAAAAGTAATAGTAGTATATATTCTTACATTTGCATCCATGTTTTCTCGAGGGATCGCTTCATATCCAATCTGCTCCAGCACATGTTTCACATTGACAAAATCGACATCCGACCCGTGTCGCTTCGTGGGGAAGTCATAGTTATTGATAATCACTGCAAGTCCTTTCTGTTTGGAACGATGCATGACATAACTCTGCAAGAAGATCACAATGAAGAAAGGATAGTTAAGTGAATTGTTGTTTAAAGCGGCAGTACAGTTTTGGTAAGGCTGAGTTTTAGTAACCAAAACCTGCACAATAACGTTACAAACTAATAGTTATAACTCAACCATGCTCGGAATTATGCTAAAAAGCCTGTTATCATTACAAAATAGCCATTAAAACACACAAGCATTGGGTTTAACCATTTGTCATACAAAATTATGTATGTGATATTTTGTTGAACTAATGAGTAAATAAACAGATCATCAACAACTATTTAAAAACCTCTTTTGAAACTTTTTGAATAAGTGTAAGCATTTTTTTAACTAAAAAATCATGGAATAAATTCCGATCGAATATTGATATTAGAGCTGTTTCTGGGCCAATTTTGATCAAATAAAGTTTATTCTGCCATTCAAATTGTATGCTCATTCAGATTTTAAACTGATTTTTTCTTTATCTCACAAAAAAATATTTTGTGCAGCACCCTTTATACCAAAACTTAAAGTTATAGTTGAGCTTTGGTAGAGAGGGCGCTAGACTACTTATTTTTTTTGTAAGGTAATGAAAAACTGAGTGTCAAATTTGAAAGAGCATAATATTTAAATAATAAAATCATATTTGTTTGATCAAAATCGGTTCAGAGACGGCTGAAATATCCATAAATATAACAATTTGTAATAAACCTGGGGCCCCAGGTTTATTAGAGAATTTTTAACCAGCCGTTACAAATTTTTTTTAAATGCTTCCTCTTTTCAAAAAGTTACAAAATAGGTATTTAAATAGTTGTTGGTTTTTTCTCTATCTAATCACTATTTCAACAAAGTATCACATGCACAATATTTTATTCAAAATGGTTGAAACCGATGAGTGTTTAGAGAGAGCCCTCTTACGTTGTAACGGCTCTTTTTAAATGATAACATGATCTTTACTACGTCATTTGTAATTTTGTGTTCCTTTCTAGTTATAACTATTAGTTTGTAATGTAATGATGCAGGTTTTGGTTACTAAAATTCAGTTCCACCAAAACTGTACTCTCCTTACCAGAACTCAACTATCCCTTTAACCTCTTTTGAAACTTTTCGAAAAAATGTAAGCATACTTTTTAGTTCTAAAATAAAATGGAATAAATTCCGCTCGGATATGTTTATTGATATTTCAGCCGTTTCCGAACCAATTTTGATCAAAAAAGTTTATTGTGTTATTAAAATTGTATGCCCTTCCAGCTTTTATACTCAGTTTTTTATTAAATCACTATAAAATATCAGGCCCCCCCAACTCAAAATGGAAGTTGGCCAAATTGTTAATGAAGAGAACCACCGATGTTTATGTTAATTCGACTGGCTGCCATGGTAATATTAGCGTAAATTCATTCATAATAATGCGCGGGCGCGAACTTCACAATTATCACGCACGAATTTATGGTATGCCTCTGTTATGACGTCACAATGAAAAACAATATTTTGATCCTAGTAGGGAAATCCCCTGTTTCTTGACTGTGCGCAATTAAATACATGACATCGCGTAACTGTTAGTACTGCGCGTAATTAAAATAATAGAGATGAATTAGAATACTTAAGCGTCTTTGGTATTATGAAGCGCAATTTGCTGAGAAGTGCGTGTTTAAATGCCATGGCAACTGCAAGTGCGCAGTGCGTAATTACTTTAGCTTTTTGCGTAATTTGTTAATTTATCCAATGAATCCACGTCTGATAATTTATTCAAATGAAATAAATCTGACGTACTACCTCATTTGCATGACATTCGGTGCGTATTTTCAAAAACTTGCTGATAAAGGTGTGGCCTATCTCTGTGGTTAAAACGCTATACGCTTATTCAGTTGGGGTTCTAGTATTTATATTGTATTTCTGTGTAAAATATTTTGTGCAGCGCCCTCTATTACCAAAAGACTGAACTAACCAAAGCAAAATTTGTGCAGCGCCCTCTATACCAAAACTGAACTTCCCCTTTAAGGTCGTTTTCTGTGGACTTGGACTTAATCCTTCGACTTAAATTATGAAGTTATCAAGTAATATGACCTTAATAATTTGACAAATTTTGATAAATTGGATATTTTCGCAAATTTAGGAAATTGTTAACTAGTAAAAAAAGATGACGTTTTCCTTTTGCATGAATCTTTACGTTGTATATACCATTATGTTAACAACAAGGATATAATATATACATGTACTTTATGTGTGTACTTTAATTCACAGTGGATTTGAATGTTGCAACAATATAATCGCTTTGTATTCTAACCCTAAGGCTCATCTCCTGCCTTGTTCGCATATCATTATTGGTAGCAGTATAGTAATGATAGTAGTTGTATGTATTTGTCCAAAAAGCATAGTACAGTGTACAATACAAAACAACTATTAACATATATTTAAATTAAACGAAAATACAGGTTACAACTGAGACAAGGAAAATGGGGAGAAGCAGTATGTGGGCAAATATATGTGTCATATATAAGTTTTATAATTAATGCTTCCACTTTCAAAAAAATTCAAAGAGATTTTTAAATAGTTGTTGATGATCTCTCTATTTATTCATTATTTTAACAAGACATCACATGCATATATTGTACATGAAAAGTGGTCGAAACCAATGTTTTTTTAGGGGGCGCCCTCTTGTGTGTTAATGGCTCTTTTTGAATGATAAAAGGCTTTTTACTTAATCGTTTGTAATTTTCTATACCTTTCGAGCATGGTGGAGTTATCTATTCGTTATCTATTCGTTTGTAATGTTATTGTGCAGATTTTGGTTACTAAAGCTCATCCTCACAAAAACGGTACTACCCCTTTAAGCAATCGTAACGATCGTTCTTAAAATCAATATATAATCAATATATAACTGGTAAAGAGAGTACAGTTTTGATCAAATTGAATTTTAGTAACCAAAAAATGCACCATTATATTACAATCTAAGAGTTATATAACTCTATCATGCTCGAGAGGAAGGAAATTTACAAATGACTAAGTGAAAAGCCTGTTATCATTAAAAAAGAGCTGTTAAAACTCGAAAGTACGCTTTCTAAAAACTAAATTTTAATGGGTTTCAACCATTTAAAATTAAATATTGTGCAAGTGATGTTGTTTTTTTTTTAATAGTGATAAGATAGACAGATAATCATCATTTATTTAAAAGCCTCTTTGGTAAAAGTTTGAAAAGAGGAAGCATTCAAAAAAAATTATCGGCTCGTTCAAAATTATCGAATAATTGTGGTGCCCACACAATTATTACAAATGGTTATGTTTATGGATATTTCAGTTATTTCTCAAGCGTTTATGATCAAATAAAGTTTGTTCTGTCATTAAAATTGTATGCTCTTTCAAATTTGACCTCAGTTTGTTTTATTATATCACAGCAAATAGTTTGTGTAGCGCCCTCTATACCAAAACTCATCTATCCCTTATTTTTTGTTTTTTTCATGTACGAACAAATCTCCAACCATTGAATTTTGACTAGGTGAACTAGTGAAAAAAAGAACTGAAAAAGGATTTTTAAACATTATTTGTCCGTGATCGGAAATGAATGTCATAATTGGCCGGGTAAAAAGTGAGGGTGCTCACTTATTTTCTCACTGAAGTCTGCAGACAGTTGAAACAATGTCTAGAATCCCTTCAAATTAAGTCATAAATATTTCAACTACGAAGAGAACACTTGAAACAATAAACAGTCTAGATTCATAATCTAAGACTTGGACTATAAAGGAGCCTCATGTACATAACATAATTGGAAAGATATTAAATGTTCATGTCTATATTTGTTTGTATTTCAGATGGAGTTACCTCGTCGGAAGCCAACTGCCTAGGTGACGGATTTGCTGGTGAAACTTCTGACGTCACATATAATCCATTTTCATCAGGCCTGATACACGGACGTCCTTCTGTTCGGTATAATAGACATACAAATTAATGTTAATAATAGCACCAGCAAACATAATTATTAAGGGAAGAAACTGTTAGTTTGTATACCTGTATCTATTATTCATGACAAAATCATGACCTGTAACAAACGATGATTATTACGCCCAATAGCAGAGTTATAACGAGAAGAGTCTGTACCAATAATATATTACATGGAATAAATATTATTATGATGCAGTAAACTACATATGCTGTTTTACAACATACAGCATGTACAGGCATACACACGTTCTTGTGACTTTTGAAATTTGGTTATTATTTCTTCACAGTCTGACATGAAGTGATGAATATCTCTAAAATACCAAAAATGTTGAATTACCGTGGAACATTTTTTGTCTAGGCTGATTTTTTTTTAAATGTCTCGTTTAAGTAATAATAATTATTTATTATTAATTATTCATTTACACAATTTGTTTTGTTAGAATAAAAATAATTGAAATAGGAATTATTGCCGCTGTAATTGTCACTTTCGGTGTTATTGCCTTAACCATTTCCATTGTCACTGACATTGTAAGTCACTATCATTGTCATGTCTTTATCTTCTCATCGCCATTGAAATGTTATTGTTGACTTTTGTTGTTATGTTTTGTCTTGCCATTGTCATTACCATTGTCATGGCATTGTTATTATCATGTTTTATATTGTCGTTGGCATAACCATTGTCTTATTATTTTGTTGCCAATTTGTTGTGTTTTATCAATAATAGTAAATATATTACTCATTGCGGATATACTTGACAAAGTGTTGCAGCGGCACACGAAACGTCGTGATCGTTTAGATTCCTTGTTGACCGTACATTGCGAGACAAACGAATATCACTAGCGATATTATTTTCGATTGTTGTGTTTTCATCGTCATTATCGTTGTCATGTCATTGTTATTGTCATGTTTCTGTCTTGTCATTGCCATGCCATTTATAATGTTGTTATGACATATAATGTCATTGTCATTGCAATTAACAAGTCATTATCATTGCCACTGCGTTGACATTGTCACTGAAGCATAATTGTAATATTATATCATTGTCCATGCCATTGTTTATGCCGGGTCATTGTTATTGTCAATGTCATCTCATTGCTTTAGTTGTATTGTCATGTTTCTTTATTTGCCATGGTTGAGCTTGTGTTGAATCTTACCTTCTTCATCTTCCATACGTTGATATGGTCCATATGAACCTTTCAGCAACAGAAAAAAGAACAATAAACATCAATTTTAGTAGATTAATTTACCTATTGTGTGTTTCTTCTTTTAATTGTTACAATTGATTCCGTAAATTTAGGTTTATTGACGTGGTTTTACTAATCTTTGTCAAATCCTTCTCGTCAACTCTTTGCAATTCACACATGATGACATGTAATATTTGTTTTACATTTTCAGGGATATTTTTTTTTTATTTTACAGCATATTTTAGTAGCCCTGTATTTTCCATCAGTATGTTTGATTTTCGAAGTATAAGTTCGCGCAGCATCCAACTTGAAGTGCCTCTCTGTTTTGAGCGAGCATGACATGTTTGCCATAAGAATAAAAGAGTTTCGAAAACTGTACAAAATAAATCATACATGGAGTAATCTCCAAACAAAAACATGATCATTATATTTCAGAATATTTTGAATTAACTGGTATGCGAATTACAATGAAAATTGCCTTTTTTTACTTCAAATAAGTGCCATTAAAGTAAGTTATGCGCGCGAACTGCAGTCACACTTGTCTTCTTGTGTAAAGTGACCACCGAATAAGGCTCGGAAAATGTTATTGTTTTTTTCTCTACAGGAGATCAAATTGTGTTGGCCACTTTTGGCAGGTTGGCTGCTTTAGCCAGGTGGGTGGCTAAAACGGATTTGACTTTACAACATTACAACGTACCCTGATAACCTGGTTGGAAATTCGATCTATTTTGTTGCAGGCTCCGGTGCAGTTCCCAAAAACATATTCCAACACAGTAGACTGCTGCCGTGTTTGTGCAGCATCCCAATACACAAACGATAATGACAATAATTGCACAAGTTGCGAAATCATTGTAACTAGATAGCTAGGAAAGTCAGGAAAGAAAAAAAAATAACATGTGCTGTAGATCAACAAATAAAAGGGTGCCTTATAACTAACATAGATAATTAAACATTAAATGTTAGTCAATAGCTGTAATTTGGCGAACTGGCTTTAATAAGAGCATAATATCCTGTCACTTCTATTCATTTCTGTTACCTCCATGGGTATCACTCATGCTGATCATTTGTTAAATCATCCCTCTGGATCTGGAGGCGGGCTCTTACGGCTTCTTACAGTGTCTGTCACACCGGATAGCGTTAACGGGATCTGACGAAAAAAAAAACACTTTAAATGTGTTCGTATGCGTTAATAACTGTGTGTTACTTGTTCGGCAAATGCGGTCCTTGTCAGGCGATTTCCGTTCTATCCTGCGGAATATTTTGTGCAAAAGCAACATTTGAAATATCGCCCGCTGGTTAGTGTTCGCTTGTTGTATGCTGGGCATACGTCTTGTACGGAACTCGTGCGTTCCTCGTCCTGTTCTTATCTGTTAACATCAGTTGCATTTTCCCATAGACGCGGATCTTGGCCGGACAATTACCTGACATGCAGCGGGTGTGCCAGACGTAGACCGCGTTTACCAGAGTACGACTCATAATGGCACTAGTTTAAATAAATTCCCGATTCCCGACCGAGAGTGCAATATTAAATCCGTTTGTCCCCATTTGTAATCATTTGTAAACTATCCGACGGAACATTTTTTTTGTGCATGAAGCAATGGAGACGACTTCACCACCGGATATTTTCATTTCGCAAATTTATATTCGTCGGGGGTCCGTTTAATCATGCACTTGTAGTCCCTTCAAACCAGAATAGAACTGATGGTCCTTGTCAGATATACATCAATTCCACACAGGAAAATACAGATTCATACAGTAACATTGTCAAAATCATCATGTGTTACTTGGATCTCTAGTGGTTGTCACATAGCTGTTTTTATTTGTTCTGCCAATATATACTACGCACAAAAAGTTCCGCAATCGAGGTTTGCACATTAATAACTTTTCTATTACGCTATTACCATTCATAAATTTTGTATCATTGGAAAGTGTGAATTCGCCCCTTTACATTGATATAACATTTGCTATGAATATTTTATCATGCAATGTGCATTGCATCCAAATGTATGGCAAAGTCAAAAGTGAAATGTTGCAAAATGCACTTATTTTGTCAACAAAGGGCCTTCCTTTTGTTTGAAGATTAAAACGTGGCTTGAATGTCTTTTACGTTATTACCATTCATAAATTTGGTATCATTGTAACGCGTGGATCCTCCTCTTTACATTGATATAACATTTGCTATGGATATTGTATCATGGAATGTGCAATACATCCGAATGTAGGGCAAAGTAAAAAATGAAATTTTGCAAAGTGCACTGATTTTGTCAACAGTGTGCATTTCTTTTGTTTGAAGATTAAAACGTGGCTTGAATGCATGACCACCTCACCCCCATTCAAGCCAAGGAAGGCACACTGTTGACAAAATCAGTGCATTTTGCAACATTTCACTTTTGACTTTGCTCTACATTTGGATGCAATTCACATTCCATGATAAAATATTCATAGCAAATGTTATACCAATGTAAAGGGGGGAATTTACGCTTTCTAATGATACCAAATGTATGAATGGTAATAGCGAAATAGAAAAGTTATTAATGCGCAAACCTCGAATGCAGAACTTTTTGTGCGAAGTATATATAAGCATGGATCAGCTTTCGTTTTCCGAATTTCTCTTCCGTTATGAAGATATTTATGAATTAAGTGTTCAGATTTATAATTTTCTAGTGGATAATTATAAATTTGTGCAAAGTCAGTGCAATGGGTTACCAAATATCACTTTGCATTTCGGTTATAACTTGATCATTTAACATTAATTTACAGTGGAATTATTACCTGTGGGCATTCAGATCTGATCACATAAATACAAATTGTACCAACCATTGGCCAGTTTTGTACACGTCAAAAAATAAGTTATTAGATTTCTTTAAAATTTCGAATTAGTGTACAAGTAAACTTTTAACATTGTTTGAGGACGATAGATAGACAAACGCACGTACGGGGGAAAACACCAAACAAAATATAATATCAGAAAGTTAATTGCTGGAAACCTATCTCTCTGTTGTGTTTTATTCCCTCTTTGTGTGATACTCCCCCTGAAAAATACATAGTGTGTCGCAAATCCCATCTTTAATGTCAGCACTAATCACATTGTAAACAAAATTGTAAGCAAACTTTGTGACACAATGTATTAAGTGTTGATAGCGTAAAGAAAGCAAATATTGTTCATTTTCCACAGTCTTCAAAATGTGATCCACACTATAAAACACCATTGCCCAAATTCTTATTAGTGGCACAACTTTAGTATGGGATAATGGACTACCAGTAACAAGTTAAACCGTTTTGCACCTGTAGACTCATTGATTGTTGCCATTGGCCACCAGATATATCATAATTGTTTCCTTCCATTTTCTGGTCAATCCCTTTAGTTCTACTTATATGCATTAGGACAGTGGGCCGCTTAAAATTCAAGTTGTAGTATAGTCGATCATCAGCACAATTGCGTCCTGGATCGCCCAGGACATTATATTACTGGTAGGTGTAGGTGAATGGATATACTAGAACTAATAAGACAAGCGGCCCTTTGTCCTATAGCCTACGCAGAACTAGAGGGATTGACAGGATAGTGATAGGAAGCGATTTTAAATAACTGTGGTGGCGAATGGCAACCATCTATGGATCCACACTTGCAATACCGATTCACAGGTTACTGGTAGTTTCTTTTTTAGCCAAGACTAAAGTTGTGCCTCTGATGAGAATTCGGGTGTTTGTTGGTTTGAGGTTTTAGGTAGAACCCTGGACCCTCCCCTAACAATCCTAGAGCGTTTTCTGGCGCCACTGCTGACACAAAATATGTTCATTCTTACCGGTGGTACATTAGAGATGAGTACCATAATGACACAGTAGAAAGTAACAATCGGAACAGCCGATAAATCAATCATCGACATCACCAAGTACCCTTTGATCTGTGATTGAAACAAAAAAAGACATTAAATTAAGACAACTATACCAGTCACACAACGTCGGTAAACCGTGCACGCTCTAATAGGCCCAAAACGGCCCACATATATGGGATACAGTATCGTTTCCATCACGCAAAGCGATGTCCACCGTGTTAAAGGGACTAAGTAACATTGTCCAAATCCTAGAAATTTCATTTGAATTCTAGCGGTTCCCCATGCCTTGTTGTATTCGTATTGACAATAAAATCATGGGACAGGTTCTGGTTTTTCAAATTTCCCTTTCGTTACAAAGATATTTATGATTGAAGTGTTCAGATAATAAAAACTCCGTTGGAGTTTTGAAACCGTGTACAAAGTGAGTGCAGTGAGTTAGTGAATATCACTTTGCATTTTTGCTCATAACTCGGCCATGCAACGTCCATTTGACTTGAAATTTTCACACAATACCCTGTGGACATATGAGATAACAACAATATACATTGCATCACTTTTTGCACATGTCAACAAAGTTACTAGATCCCTTTAAACCAATGTAAAAAATCTGCGAGATTGAAATCTATGTAAATATGTTAAATGGGATAGTACATTTTTGGTAGAGCTGAGCTTAAGTTAACAAAACCTGCACAATAACATAACAAACTAATAGTTTTTCACTCCACCATGCTCGAAAGGTACAGAATATTACAAACGACTATGTAAAAAGCCTGTTATCATTTAAAAAAGAACCATTAAAACACAAGGGGACGCTTTCTAAAAACATTGGTTTGAACCATTTTTCATTTGTTGAAATGATGATTATATAAAGAGATCACCAATAACTATTTGAAATTTTATTTTGAACATTTTTGAAAAGGTTTAAGCATTTTTCATATTTTTTGAAAAGCACCTAATAAATTTGGGGCCCAGATTTATTCAGACTGGATATATTGATTTGCACTCAGTTTTTCATTATCTCACAAAAACAATCGTGCAGCGCCCTTTTTACCAAAACTAGACTACCCCTTTAAGCTTATCGAAAATGGCCTGGATCGATTTTCTTTCAAATGCCCATACATTAAGATCAATAATGTAACTTTGGTCAGCTAATTAATCAAGGACATGGAGCCTGGCCAAATTGAGATAATTGGCTCTAAATACATACAAATAACTTGAATTGTAGAAATAGTGTTATTTCTAAAAATCTCATTCGTATGGGCTCGAAATGAGACATTTAAAATAACTCGCAGTACTTTCGTTTGATGAAGTAGAACTTTATTCTAATATATAGATGGGTATTGCCCCATCCAAGTATAATATAGCGTAATAAAACATCGAGGACGGGAAATGATACTCTATTCAATACTCCAATGTTTCAAGAAATCACTAGACTTATATTATTAACGTGGGGGATCAAGAAAAAATGTCGTCTATAGTTAATCCAAGGAATTTAATTGGTTCAACTTATTTAATGTTACTATTATTAAATAAAATGTTATGAGGTAAATGTTTTAAAGTATTACTAAATAGCATATACTTATTTTTTTTGTAAATTAAATGATAATTCATTTGCATTTATCCAGTTATGTAATGTTTTCCAATTTCATATTCGTTTGGGTCAGAGTGAGATAAAACAAAAATTAGATTCGTCAAAGAATAAATTAGATGAAAGACATTCAGAGGAGTTCTGAAAGTCATTTATATATATATAAAATAAATAAACCGAAAACCAAAAAACTACCACCTTAAACAACTGCTCATAATAATACATAACCGGTAATTGTTTCAAGATGCCATCTGACCACAATATGTGTACTTGACTTAAAGGTATGGTGACAAGAAAACTGCCTCCAAATTGTGTTTTATTGTATCTAAGGTAGATTTTCATGAAGATTACTAATACAAACATAATTTCCTCGTGGGAAAACCCGGTTTTACAAACAAGTCATAGGCTCTGTATGTAAACCATGCACATTCCTCCGTGTTGCGGTCTGCTTGTGATGTCATGAATCGGGTGGCGCGTGCGCACATTCCAGCTCTGCTATAAATGACTTTTTAGGAGCATGGAACGCCGATGCGAAATGAAGCAAAAAAGTTGCATGAAATGTCCCTTTTTTTCCCAACTTAAGGATTTCTTTGAAAAAAAAGAGTGTGGTATATCAATAAAGGCACATATTTAAAGCTATAAACCTGAATCAAAGCCGGGATTTCCCCTTTCCTTTAAGCCGTCCACACCATCGCTGGGATGTGTGATGACTTCGATTTCACAATGGCTTGCCACGCATTCCTGTCCTCTGTCAGTATTTTGGCATTGGCCAGGGAGTCAAGGTGTCTGTTGATACAGTCTGCATTGATATAGTCAATCCATCTTTTTGCTGGTCTTCCCCTTGGGCGTTTACCATGTATATTTCCATTTAGCATGTTTAGTAGAATGTACGGGTATCTTTGGGGTACATTATGTTAAAATGTCCAAAATATCGAAGTCTTTTTGTGGCAACTCTGTCGATGATGGTCTCTTCCATGTTCAGTTGTGTTCGTATATATGTATTTCGTCTCCTGTCAAGTCTGGTCACGCCCATGCTATGGATTTCTATTTTCAGATATCCTCTTCAATGTCCATGTTTCTGCCCCGTATAGCAAAATCGATAACACCACGACTTTGTATATTTCTACCTTTGTTGAGCAGCGTACAACTTTTGAAGCCCAGATTGTCTTGAGAGCTTGGAATGCTCTTTTTGCCTTTCCAATGCGGTGCTATACCTCTTCTGTGCGTGATCCTGTCTGGCTTATTCTTCCTCCCATGTATGTAAATTTGTTCCACTTGTTTAAGTTTTTCTCCATTAACGCTTATGTTCAGTCTTTGAGGTTGTTTGCTTACGGCTTGTACTTCTGTTTTGGTTAATTTTCAGTCCAAAGTTTGAACTGCTCTCATTTACTTGGTGGAATATTGTGTGCAGGTCTATTTCGTTGCCTGCTACATGTATTAGGTCAATGTCGTCAGCAAGTCATAGGTTGTTGATGAGGTGTCCTTGTACCTGTACGCCAATCATGGTGTCGTGTGTAGCATACAACATCATGCACAACTTCAAGTAAGATGTTGAATAGTTCCGGGAACAAGACACAACCTTGACGTACACCAACTGTGATTACTAACCTGTCGGTCAGTTCACCATTAATTTTACTCTGACTGTGCTGTTAGATTGTTGGTAGAATGCTCGGAGTGGGGTTTATATATTTTAATGAATAGCCAAATAATTGCATTGCTTTCCTCATACCTTCCAGACAGACCGAGTCGAAAGCATTTTCAAAATTGATAAAGCAGTATAAAAGACTCTGGTTCTTTTCAAGGCGTTTTCCATCACTTGTCTCAGTGTGAACAACTGGTCAATTGTGGATCGTCCTGGACGGAATCCAACCTGTGCTTCGGTCAGCACTTTTTCTGTTGTATTCATGATTCTTTGCTGGCGAATAATGCTGAACACTTTGCCTGCATGACTAAGCAAGCTAATACACCTGTTATTTCCGCAATTGAATTTGTCTTTTTTCTTATAAATTGGGGTTATTATGGCATTTCCCCAGTCATCTGGGAAGGTTTCTTCCTGCCATATTTGATTGCACAGAGTATGGAGTATGTCAATGCCTGTTGACCCAGTAGCTTTAAGTTCTCTTCTGTGATACAGTCAAATCAAGGTGCTTTCCGTTCTGTGAGTTTTCGGACAACACTTTCAAATTCTTCTCGCAGCATGTCTGGGACTGGATCGAGGCTGGTAAACTGTGGTATGTTTGTTGCTTTTTCATTTATTGGGTTCTGACTATTGTACAGTTCTTCAAAGCTTTCTTTCCATCTCTCTCTAACGTCTTCTATCTCGGTGACAATTTCTCCATCTTTGCTTTTCACTGCCTGCATTCTGATATTAGATTTCTTGGTGATGTGTTTAATTGTAGTGTATACTTCCTGGGATATGGTGACCTGGTGTGAGGTTTCCACTTTCCTGCATAGATCTTCTATCCACTTGTCCGTGCAGCCTTTTCTTTTCCGGACTCTTTGTTTTTCTTGTTTAGCTTTCTTTCTCTCGTCACTCAGCTGGAGAACCTCCTTGCTTATCCAGGGTTCTTGTTGCTTGGACTTTGTATACCTCAGTACTTCATTTGATGTTTCGTTGAAAGCTGTTTTGACTTATTTCCTTTGACCCTCAACCTCTGTGTTTAATAGAGAGCCAGACGTTCGACCTATTTCTATTTCATAGTCTGCTCGAATGTTAGGGTCTTTAAGTATAAAGACATTATACCTATCTTGGTTTCGCTTTAGGTTTTAGACATTATGTTGGTTATAACTACCTGGTGGTCGGATCCTACATCAGCACTGGGAAAGCTTCCTGAGTTACAGATGGAGTTTTCAATTTGTTGTTGATCATAATAAAAATCAATCCTTTTATGAGTATTTTGATCCACAAAATTCCCATGTCCACTGTCGGCTTTTGTATTCCTGATGATGATAAGGTCGTTTGCTGCACATTAAGAAGCCTTTCCCCTCTTGGATTGGCTTCCCCTAGTCCGTATCGACCTATAACCTGGTCCCATTGCTTGTAGTCAGATCCTACTTTAGGGTTCAAGTCACCCATTACCCAAAGAATGTCTTTCCCTGGGGTTTTCTCTATTGTTGCTTGCAATAGGTTGTAGAATTCCTCAATTTCCTCTTTGCTATTGGCTGTGTTTGGAGCATACACCTGAATAATGGTTATTGATCCTGTCTGTACTTCGAATCTGGCTGAAATCATTATTGGTGAGGTAGGATTTTAACCAAGAATTATATTTTGGGCAACTCCTTTTCTATGAATGTTATCTTTGCCTGAGCACGAAATTCCGTGACCATAATGGATGAAGTCGCCATTGTCTGTCCAGTGGGTTTTTGCGATCCCGTTGACTTCCCAGGTAAATATATTGCTAGTCAATGCAGCGTGCGTACAATCCATGTCAAGATCTCTATCTGTTTTTTTTTTGGTTTGTGTTAGTAGTGGTGCTTTCATTTTCGGTGTTTCATCAGCAGCAACTCCTCCAGGCATAGTTCGGTATGTTCGCAGTCCATCTGGAGGGGGACTATGATGTGTACCGATAGGCTTTCGAGCTGTTGCGTCATTATTCTCCGCTTGTTGCAGGACCACAGGCTGGGTTGGCAGGTTATTTGTAGCAGGGGCTTTAACCCTGGTGATATTGGTGTGGACTTCCATTGTTAAAAAGTTTTGCTCAAGTTGTAGGCTAGGCGGACAAGACACTCCTCTCCTAGCCAACCCCCTGGTCTTGTTGTCCCTGTTGTACGAGTCAACAGGTTAACAGTCTATGTTGTATGAGTCAACATGTTATCAGTCCCATCACGAGAAGGTAGACCAGGACGATTACCCGTACTCTCACAAGTCGGTAATACCCCTCACGTTTTGCTTGTTAGAGCAGTTTGCTACCGGGGATGTCTCCTCATTGTATGGTCTACCAAAATGTGTTATAGTAACAGAGCACAGACTGTATAGAGAGACCGTATATTCTTACAGTTGATCTTAAAGGGTACCATCACCCCAAAATAATATTCTTACAAATGACAGGTAACCTCTTTAGTAGTCCATTTCATCAACAAGTTCACACAAATATGTTTCCATGAAAACAAATATATAATTGGAAAACGCATCATCATTCTAAAGCATGCGTTTATGGGTCTACATTTACGAGACTACTCTGTCCAGAGCGAACGAATCGTCCGGGATTCTATTGTCTCAAAACGTACACGTGAATAGCATTGGCGCACTCGCGTACGGAACCAAGAAATGAAAGTGGTTCCGTAAGTGGTAGTAATTAAATTGCTATGATTATGAATTACATAACCCTTTGCAAAATGTTGGACACGAAATCATATAGTTATGTGATGTTCTTTGCCTGGTGGTCCTCTTTAACTTTTTGTGTGAAAATTAGAGATTCGTATGGCTCAATGAGCACAGACTAAAGACAAAATGACCCAATTTCAAAAGTCCAAATTAATTTTGCATTATGAACAATGTTGTGAAACAGCACATGTGACTTAATGCATTAATTATGGTATGTAAAACAATGCTGTTTTAAATTCCATCAATTTTGATGTTGTAATGGCGTATGTGGTTAAATGCATGAATTGCAATTGTATAACAACGCAATTTGAAATTTCCCCATGCTCAATAAACTGCAAAAAAGATATTACTTTTGCGAATTTTGATATATTATTAATGAATGTTAATAAAGGTTATTGTCCGTTTACTTTCACTTTTTACTTTTTCAGGTTTAAACGGAACGTTAAAACTTTACCCTACTCGGATAGAAAGGTAACAGTCCAAAACATAATATCAATAAGGGGTGATGTACGTTAAGTACGTTAAGAACTATATAAGTAAGTACTATTTTATTTTAAAAAGCGAATAAATAGTAAAATCTGTTATAAATAAATGTCCAGTCCAATTTATACTGCATGTGTGATACTTCAGATTCAACTGTTCATATTTATTTGCAAATTTCATTTGTGTTTTCAATTTAAATCAACACTCTCCATGTCGTGAAAACAATCTTTGGCACAAATAAGCTGGTGCTGTTTAAAATCTAAGTGTTACTTCCCTCCCCATTTTTTCTATAATATAAAACAATGTAAAAGGTCAGCCTCAACCACTATTTTTCGCTTTCAACCTGTATTTCCCATGTTTGTTTGAATTAAAATAAACAGGTCTCTCTGAATCTATCCCACGGGTTTCTGTAATGTGAATACATAAATTCAGCCACGTTCTAGCTCATAATTCTATTTTTTTTAAATAGGGGACAACAGTATTTTGAACAATTGCGTAGTAGGCCAGTTGCATGATCATAAATGAAGTCGGATAGGCGGGGATTTTAAATCAATTATACGTCTTGTTCCTCGTTCAGCGTCAGAAAAAACAAATAACCAACCAACAATATATATTCTACTGGTACTTTAAGGGTTAATTAAAAACAAAACGATGATGATATGCTTACCCAGCGTGACTGTTTACTTCGCGTGCCTATCCCAATGAGTCCTGTTATTACATCCTGGATAAATATAACGAAAGCAAATTATGAGTTAGTAAACACAAGATCGTCATCTGAAACGATGAATAAACACATTTAACATGAAGACACATATGATTATGATTGTGCGAATTTAAGTACTTATATCTCCTAAAGCAGTCGATTAATTATGCAACGCCGTCAATCATTTTGCAACATTTCCTTTCGATCCTCCCCTATATTCAGCAGACGCTCTACCGTACTTCATGTGCTTACATAATCATTACAAACAAGATGGTATTGAATATAAAAGCAATCAGCTTTTCAGATGATAGACAGTTTGATGATTTTGTTTGTTAATGCTAAAATCTACTATACAACTTAAACTCGATATAAGATTGAATTTTTGTCCAACTCAATTATCTCGGTCCATTTTGCAAACTTGTACTTCCACAGAAATGTCAAGATCTGTGTTCCAGAACATGTAATATTACATAATTATGTTAAAAAGTAAAATTTGCCTACTTGTTAACAGTCCATTTGGCGAAAACAGCTCAAAAACTTCTACATTCTGACATTTTCTATGTTTTTCATCATCGTAAATAGCGCCCTCATATGGTGACCTTAAAACTGTTTATGATTGCAACTTGTAGAGCTCGACCTGCTTGACACGTGTGCCAAATATGAAATAGGTTGATTGAATAATTAAACAATTACAGATGGGGGGCTATGAGCCCCCCCCCCCCCCCCCCCCCCCTTGAGCCTGGGAACGCCGAAATAGCTTGGGCTTGTTAGGGTTAAGCAATTAACCAGTTGGTAACTTTTCAATACATAAGCAGGTATTCAAGGAGGGGGGGGGGGGGGGAAGATGCGTTTCAATGGTCAACATAATCAGTACATACTAAAATCATGTCATGTTTAAAGTATGATTTTGGGGGCAAATTAGGTAATTTGTAAGGTATATAATGTGTTTGTGTCGAGATAAAAGGTAAGTCATGAGAGCTACGTCGAATTCAACATTATTACGGAAACCAAACTGGACAAAACCAAAACGATCAAAAACTAACCAAGGATCCTGTTGCAAGGTAAGTGATGAAGGCAAGCTCGAAATTCTCATTAGAACGAAATTGTAACTGGACGAGACCGAGTGATACAGTCACAAGACCACATGCTATCAGTATGCCAGCTGTAATGGTTCCTCTCCGAACGTTGTACAATTCGGCAAACCCGGTTCCTTGTCCTGCCTGCGAATTCATTATGTAGCAACACACCCTAGTAAATAAGTAAAGAAAGTGTTTGTTTAGAGAGTTTGTTTATTTAGTTTATATCATATGATTTGTGTGAATGAATGCATGGTATAGTATATGCATACTCTAGTTTTTAGCATTTGTTTTACGGAGGCTACCGTCCAAAATGCTAAAACCGAATGCAAATGCCGATATCCATCAATCTTTGTTTTGACTGTATAAAAACCATGGTTTTTTGTTTCGCTTATTTCCACCTGCAACAAATGTAATATGAAAAGAATCATTATAACATTGTAAAAACTGTAAGAAGCAATCATAATTGTGATCCGGATCATTGTCTAATATTCATGAAATATTACAAATTTTATCAATAAAGGTAATCATATTGGGTTCACTCAAATTCCTCGTCATATTAAACGATGCATCCTATACAAAGTACAGTTAAACCTGTCTATAGCGAACGCTCGAGGGACCGGTGGAAAGTGGTCGCTATAGACAGGTTGGCGGCCATTTTAATTTCTGGTCGCATATTGTGCTTATGTATGCACATGTATTTGTAATTAATTTGCATCTGTACACTCACGTGTCCATAGTTTATTGAATGCATACTAACACCAACAATTTAATTATATATTGGCATTATATTTCACATGATATTAAATGTTTGTATTATCTTGGTGAGTGAAATTAAATTGCAAAATGTGTATGTGTGTCATTTATGGGCTCTTCATTGGCGGCTAGGCTATAGGTATTACAATAGGCTGCTTTCGTTTTCTTCACGTCCACTACTGAACGCGTCGAGAGTGATCCCTACTGTACTGGGTTGACTAGGCACGTTGACTGTCATTCGTTACCTTTTCATTTTCACACGTTGACGGTCGTTCAATCACGCCGCGATCGCGCGAATACAGACACGCAAGCCTAACCATTTCGAGCCCAACCCTGGCCCGATGGACGTCGCCACGGCATGCCGTAGTGACAGACGATGCCGTACAATAAAATGTTGCTGTTTCCTTTCCATTTAATTAATTTCATTCATTTCATAGCATACAAACAGGCCGAACACGTTTGTGTGCCATTGGCTTGGCATCGTATGCAATCGCAATGCAAATTCAAGCAGTAACATGTTTGAATTATTAGTACCAAATTGATAAACTAACATGAGACTCGCTTTTAGTCTGATATTTTCGCGATATCATGCATCTCGAGAAGAGCATGACGTCATAAACAAGAAACGGTAACCGTCTTTTGCGGTCGCCGGTG
>JBAMJV010007835.1:0-42500 GCA_037951105.1 Echinarachnius parma
CGATAACGTTACTTACAGTGAGGTTGCATGGATTGATTTAGTGATGACAATGCCAACGATTTGATTCGCTTTCATTATATCTACTGTTTTTTTTAATATCTCCAATGTCTTTGGTCTCTAAATCCAGTATTGCGCTCTATATTATATCCCTACGACGGGAAAACTGTTCGATGAGTCAATCACGCATATTATGTTTGTACGCACTGTGATCAACGTGTAAATTATGCGACAAAACGTACATCCCTACGATTCAGAGCGCAAGTTATTACTATATACAGGACCTTATACGCACGTAAGCATTGCATAAAACTGAAATTAGCGGAAGCTTTTAGAGTCACTATGAATCTATGGACGTAACCTATATGTTGCGCGGGCGGCGATGATACTCTCTCGCCAAATATGATCGCTATGTTCGCTAACTTCAGTTTTTACCAATCTAAACTGTGATTACTATATTATGGCGTCGCGGAGTGACGCTTGGCCACTTGTTTGTATACACTAAACATCTCTCTAAAAATAAAATCACATGTGTAATTCATTCATAGCGCCATCAAGCATGGGGTAAACCACGAATGAACTACACAATGTTTATATAAAATTATACCCAACATGCAGTAAACATCTAACTATAATTAATAATACAAAAACGGTTTGTAATTAGTCATAGCGCCAATGTTTGTCACGAATGAATTGCGCATTATTTTGTAATGCCCAACATACCTAAAGTAAACACTCATCTATCTACGAATGACATACAGACAAAATGTGCAATTATTCATTCATAATAGCGCCAGCATGCACATGCCATGAATGAATTACACATTTTTGTTTTGAAATACCGTCAAACATACCAGCATACAGTAAGCATAATATCTATCAATCATGTCTATCTACAAATTAAATCGAAACAAGATGTGTAATTATTTCATTAATGGCGCCAGCGTGGGCTACGAATGACTGAGGCATGCTGCAGCATTCATTGTTTTCATGTTCATATTAATTTTGTCAACGGTTGTGGCGGGGGCTGATACGTGACGTATGTTCCTGTGACAGATGACGCATTTCAAGAATTTGATGGGTAAGCTTCGTTACAAATAATCCTGTGAAAGAGCACCTGTAGTCATTGGTCATTTCCAAACAGAGGGGAAAGGAGGGGGGGGGGGTAGGGACGCTAGGGGGGGGGGGGTTGGGACGCTAGATTTCCCGTTGGTTGGGGGAGGGGAGAGAGAGGGGGGCAACGAAGGTCAAACGAGACAGGGGAACAAAGAGGGGGAGGGGGGCTGTCAGGGTAAAAAAAGTGAGGGGTAAAGATGGGGGGGGGGGGGGGGCGCAACCCAGACTGGGCTATTACTAAAACATATTATTATGTATTCTTCACCCCCACAGGAGTATTGAATGGAGGGAGGGGAGAGGGTGTTCCACTATAGTTGAATGCAAATATACCCTTGACCCCGTATCTCCACTAGTGATGTTGTAATTGCAATATATATATATATAGCAAGGTTAATGTACGCTTTTAACGATTTTGTAAATATGAAGTCATCGATTTTATTTGTCATTTAATTTCTAAACCGGCAATTTATAGTAGACCTTTCCTATACACACTGGTACGCAAACACGCACACACCTACATACACGTGTAAGTGTATCTAAACTCTAAACTCTCGCACACGTGACAATTATACACAAACAGTACATACTCATACAAACACACAATTATGTTACCCACACATACATTTTTTGTAGATAAATGATCACACACAGCAAAAAACAAGGGCTAAAGGCGGCAATATAAACGCTATATACAGAAACGCACAATTTAAGCGCAACCACGAACACTACATTTACGATGTAGATCGATCGAGCAAAATGTCGATAAAATACACGGAAATAACGGCGAGGCTCTTTCGAATGCACCTTCGAAAATAATAATTGTTAGTCACAGCCGATCGGTTGCCTTGACTACAAAATTCATATCGATAAACAATCCGCTCCATCTCTGTTGTAAGGGTCTCTGTTTTTGTTACTATTCTTACCTCATTTAACTTAAACTCTCTTTCTCTTTTCCCCTTTGCTTTATCGTCTCGATCCTTCCCATACTATTCCCCCTTTCTTGCCCACTCTATCTCTCTCTTAACTATTTCATTATGTTCATCTTCCATATATCCCCCTCTCTAACATATACTCTCTCTCCCCTCTTTTTTCTTTTCTTTAGACACTCTCCCCTGGATCTCTCTCTCTCTCTCTTTATTGTTTTTCTTATTTCCCTACTCTCTCTCTTATCTTTTTCATCTTTGATTAGAATTGAATGCCCCCCTTTTCGCCGCATGTTATACCCATTTTCTATGCTATTCATTAGTGCACGTATTTGTCAAGATGCATTTCCGCTTTTCATAAAATGATATCATCTAATTTTCTGTACATTTATCTTTACGATCTTCCCGACTCCCTTTTCCCCAAGCGCATAAATTATGATAAAATGACGCAGCCAGAAATAGACAAATGGGAGTGGGGGGGGGGGGGGGGGGGGGGGCGTTCAAGGGTAATGGGTGTAAAATAGGGGGGGGGCGTTTAATGGTAATGGGTGTAAAATAGGGGGGGGGGTCAGTGTAATCTACATGGATTGTAAAGCATCAACATGTGCCAAGGCTTTAAATGTACCCTTTCATTTATTTTTTCTAATTCATTCTTCTTTCACTGGTGGCATATGCCATCTCTGGCTACGTAATCGGGTAACTAAATTATTAATGGACATTGACAACGATGTCAATGCACTTTGGTCCCGTGCATTTTGTCTTGATTAATTGCAAGTCAATGTACCACTGTCATTAGTAAGATAACGACTGGCGATAACATTCAGTGTTCTATTCAGACAATACAACAGATATTATTTTTGCGTATCTAATGTAATTAACACGATAAATGTTATCAAAATAATTTGTATTGTACCTTGCAATATTAATGATGATTGTCTGTATGGATCAACAAGGAACACTAATGTAATGTTTATCAAGGTGCTTGAAACAAACTACGTTCAAAATTAATTATGATTACCAAGAGATGCAGTGTTCTACTTCTAAGGAAGGTTGTATTGTAGACAAGAGTGTAGCTAGGGATGGGGGGTGGGGGGGGGGGGGGGGGGCGTTCGGGGGCACAAGAGCAAGGGGGCACCGGAGCGTGGGTGCACGTCTAAGAGAAATAACCTCGGTGTCTACAATCCTTACTATAGACGTTCTCAGTGATTCACTGGTTGTCATAATTCCAAACAAATTTGCATTGACAAAGATTGATTGTTCATATACGTGAGTCACCGACTGGTACAACAGTCATTTTTTTAATTTTTAGAATATACAATAATCATTACTCAGTCTAATATTTAATCACCGTCAGCAGTGTGGCTTGGGCTTACTTTATACCATGATATCCATAATATATATGCTTTTCACTGGTGGATCCCTCCATTTCCACAAATATTACTTCTTCATTTTCTTCGGATTTATCTGGCTCGTTTAATACTGAAGATTTGTGCAGATATTGATACCTTTAATGTTGGTGAGGACCTCATAAACAGTGTGCGTCATTATTATTCACTGTCTGTGTTTAGTTGCTGCATTTAATTTTGTTGGAAATATTTCCATGGTAGCTGGTGAATAACGTCAACTTTAAAATAGTACAGAAAGAAGATATGAACAGTAACACCATTCCCTCTGCAAATGCTTCCACACTTACACTAAACCTTACAAGCAACCCTGACCCCCAAACACAACCCATCACCCTCACATTGCCTAAAAACAGCAATCGTTATAAGCCCCAATATCCATCCTAAGCCTCTAAAGCCCTTCACAGACAGAGCCGACTCGACCCGATCCGACTTGGTTTTCATTCGGATCGACTCAGTTTTCAGTGCCTCGCGACACACATATTGCCAGTCGAGAGACAGTCGGATGTCAGTCGGGGCCGATTCAACACGATGAATCGGATCCGACCGTCCGGGCCCTACTCTATAGCCTGATTGAATACCAGCCGGATCGGGTCGAGTCGGCTCTGTGTGCGCCGGGCTTAATCGAATAACGAGTATTTCGAGCAGACAAAATGGGTGTAGACCGATAATATAATTATTCAATTTGGATGAAATGCGTCGATTAGAAAATTAATTCTGCCCGTCGCGTCGTCAAGTAAATAGGATGACGTATAGATACTCATTCTATCCACGTAAATACAAATAACATGTTTATTTTCGTGCACGCCGTCCAAGATGACCAGGGTCACGCCCGATGCATTTCTGTTTCGAAAGCATTCTCCCATGCATGCATGCCGAACAGGTTGCGTTTATCGACTCCTTTTA
Source organism: Echinarachnius parma (assembly GCA_037951105.1). NCBI lineage: Eukaryota > Metazoa > Echinodermata > Echinoidea > Clypeasteroida > Echinarachniidae > Echinarachnius > Echinarachnius parma. The sequence continues at coordinate 4,346 of JBAMJV010007835.1, forward strand.
AACCAATATCAACATTTTTTCTTTCTTTTCAAAACGCGTTTAAGGCTAATAATGCAGTAAACCCATTGTCTACCGGAACCTGATAGACCATGTAACAACTCAACGGGGGTTTCAAAAATTAGTACGGAACAGGTTAAACTCTCATCGTTTTCCCTTTTTTCTCAAAGAAGATAAAAGCAAGGCCGTTCTGAAACGGGTTTCTACGTGCGTTAAAGCAACGCTGTTTACATACAGCCTTGCCAGCAACAGTTGATAAACACAGCAGCAATGGTGGTATATTCTCTCTCAGTCTAACCTAAATTGTCATCTCAATAAACAAATAATCCTTTAATATAATTAATCATATCTTACTGTCCCTCGATTGACGGACGTAGATAATATACACACACTATTGTGCTTGTAACCCCTAGCCACGATCGGCCATTCATAAAGTTCATTTCATTTCCGATCATTTATATTATTGTGTAATTCTCCCATCATTTCCGGTTTATAATATAATATTTATAATTGCTTTGTCCTAAACACGTGGCAGAATTGCAAATAGGGACCAGCTTTTTGCCAAAGATAATTGGTTTTATGTCTTTCGTTACTGGTTTTCCACATCGTTTTTTTATTGGGGGGGGGGGGCAATAATTTCTACAAGGGGGCAGCGCCCCCTATCCAACCTTCCCTAGCTGCGCCTCTACTGCTGTGTGATATGGCAAAAACAAATCAATATCAATTTTTTGCAAATTGCAGAAAGACAAATATCTATTTATAGGTCTATTTGTTACGTACGTAAATATTCTCTATTCCATAGAGTGAACTTCATAATCAATAAACTTTCGTCAGTTCGCTTAACAACATTATAAATATGTCAGTTGGTAAAATAACAACAAAGGTCATTTGATGAACGTCAACGAACGTTTGTTTATAACTGTTGTTATGAAGTCAAGGGTATGTTTGTTTTGGGCGATGCTTTATGTCAACAAAATCATACCAACAAAATCCTCATAAATTTAGGGCGGAGTTAAGGAGTTTCTTGCAATAGTTATTCCTGTCATGGTTGTTACATAATTAAAATACAATTAATTGGATTTAATTTACAATTTAACGTTTGATTGTTTGCCATTTATTTTTTCTCACATGACCCTGACAGCATTAATTTTGTAAAAATGTTAAACGCATTAGTTTTATAATCAATACAATTGTGTCACTGTCACATTAACGCCTCAAACACAAAGATAATACATTTGATATGAATATTATACCAAAATTAAATACATGGATAATTATGTTTTTTTTACTATGTGACCAGCAGTATTCGTGTTCTGTATGTAAATTCGCACATATTAATTCAAGTACACTTATAACATAGTTTGGGGGAAATTTGGACTCATTATGGGTCTGTGCTGTTTAAATAATGTAATAGCAACATAAGCTAAAAAGGGTGAATAAAGTGCAATGTCGTTATAAATGTTGTATACATTTCCTAAATTATATTTGAACATCGAAAGGTGAAAACCCTAAAACGTTATAACGGTCGGCCCGCTTGTATGTGTTATGTTAAGCATGACCATTTTTTAAAAATTACATGTATACATTTCACATCAGCTTAATGGAGTGTCATGTTGATTAATGTTGTAAGTTATCATTCGATTGATCAGCATAGATGCTAATTGGACGTTTAATGAACAGTTTATATTATCTGGTGGCTGTAAGTTATATATAAAACTTTGTCCGTGTTGAACTCTATTGCATTTGAAGTTCAAATGTTATATATATATATATATACTGGTAAATGATCAAAGTATGTAAGTAGATTTACTACTATTATAGTATAGTAAATATGTTTGATCAGGCACGTGTTTGCTTATAGAAGAGTTTACTAATGAAACGCTAGCGGATGTAACCTATAATCATATCAGCAGGTACAATATACACGATTATAATCATATTGTGTGTACATGTATTAATTAGTCATTCATTCAGCCGTTCACATTTCTGTTATAGTCGCATTAATCAGGAATCAGTATAAGTGTCCACAAGCCGACATTAATCTCACTATCCATGCCAATTGTTTGGAGAAGTATCATGAGTCTGGGTAAAACATACCACACCTTAGCAAAGTAAGACTATTTATAGCCGAGCTAAACGTGTTATTTTGCTAAAATTATTTTGTCATATTATTAGGGCCACCTGCCCCCCCCCCCCCCCTCCCCCGCGACCCACTGTGACCCCTTTCGTTACTACGCCACTGGAATGGAGGTTTTACTGAATACAAAAAACCCCATTATATTAAAGATGCATGGATTTGAGATAAACAATAAATAGTTCGTGTTTGCATTTCATATCATAGCAACTACAATATACAGTATTATAGAGTCAAGCTATTATATGTATTTTGCTAATGGTACCAACGTTTTAATGACACTAATTAGATTTAGAGGATCTTACTGGGCCGGAGTGAATGCGTGTACTCATTAAAAGCTCAAAGCAATTACACATTATTTTCTTTATCCGAACTACTTTCGTTTTTTTTGTTTGCGTAGTTACAGATAACGTACTCCTTGGTTACACGGTATACACAATGCCAACGTGTCTAACTTAAGTTCCGGTTGAATTGTTTTCGTTGTGCATGCAAGGACGGTGACATTGACATTCAATTTTTAAATTTTGCTAAACCTTTAACGATCGCTTCTCGTTTTACTTTCATTCTCATCCCGTTCTGTCGTCTTCTCCTATTTCCTCATCCTTAAATTCGTATTTTCTTCTGTATTTTCGCGTGTTTTTAACTCTATTTTCTTCCAGTGTCACTGTATTCTTCGTTGAAGTGCTTCACTTGTGTAAACTTATATATGTAGCCTATCATAATCATGCAAAACAAGAAGTAAAATAACACAACGTTGATATTAGATCTCGAAAAACGAATAGCCGTTTTATATGCAAGATGAAATAGCAGTTTATAATTAAAGCCGTCCCAATTGTTAATTTGTATACATTCATATCGAAACTTGTATATTGTCTGATGCATTTATGATAGTTTATATTGTTTGTTTTTATAGTAACCACGTGTTAACATTCATGTAACATCATTACAAACATACTTATTTGTCTGTTATAGTATTTGTAATTATAGATGATTATAGAAAAATGAAATTACAATGTGATGTATTGTGTAAATAATGTATCTTATATAATTTTTTAATATGTAGATGTTTATTATATATATATATATATGATGTTCCCATTCGGTATAATTATGTATATATTGTCAAATTAAAGTATTATCGCTAATAAGATAGTATTAGACTACCTAGGTAACGTCGATAGTTGCAATTGTATTTTAGAAATTACATCACCTTAGTTATGTAATGTTGTGATATTTACAAATTATAAAATGTTAATGTTATTACTTATATACATGCACTTGTATTACAATAAAAACACAACTCTTTAATCTGTATTCGCGTATTTATGCCAAAACAATTATTTTGCTTGTTATCAGAGAGTAACTAATTTGTAAGTAATGAAATATCATTATTTCTTTCAATATTGTTATTATTTTGTAATACTAATATTGTCAGTCAGTTATTATGATCTTGTCTAAGAGTAAATATGTTTATTATAATCACTGCATAACATTGCACTCCATATTTTTTATATTGTTCATTCGTTAATATTTATATTTGTTTTTTTGTGCAGAGTGCATAATATTATTACAATGTCACTTTAATGAATAAAATAAAACACATTATATTGATCATGCATGGATTTTAGATTACCAATAAATAGTTCTTGTTTGCATTTCAAAATCAGTTTACAATTTTCTTGCTTCAAATAAATTAATGAGTTACCATCTAACACCAACCGTGGTATCAACTTGTGTCTTATTGCCCTTCGTTCTATCTAAATTTAATTGTTTGCACGCATGACATTTTCTAATGGGAAATTTCATAGCAATATTAAAGGGATCTAGTAATTTTGTTGACAAATGCAAAAAGTAATGAGTGATTAATAAAAATGTGTATTGATGTGATCTGATATGTCCACAAAGTAATATGTGAAAATTTCACGTTAATTGGATTTTGTTTGGCCGAGAAATGAGGAAAAATGCAAAGTGATATTCACTATTAACTCATTGCACTTAATTTGTACACGCGGCTTAAAGGGATAGTTGAGTTTTGGTATAGAGGGCGCTACACAAAATAATTTTTTGTGAGATAATGAAAAACTGAGTGTCAAATTCGAAAGAGCATACAATTTTAATGTCAGAATAAACTTTAATGATCAAAATCGGTTCAGAAATGGCTGAAATATCCATAAACATAACAATTTGTAATAATTGTGGGGCACCACAATTATTCGATAATTTTGAACCGAACCGTTATTTTTTTTTTAAATGCTTCCTCTTTTCAAAATTTACAAAAGAGGTTTTTAAATAGTTGTTGATTATCTCTCTATCTAATCACTATTTCAACAAAACGTCACATGCACAATATTTGGTTTAAAACGGTGGAATACAATGCGTTTTTAGAGAGCGCCATCTTGAGTTTTCACGGCTCTTTTCAAAAATGATAACAGGCTTTTTACTTAGTAATTTGTAATTTGTTATTCATTTCGAGCATGGTGGAGTTATAACTATTAGTTTGTAATGTAATGGTACAGGTTTTGGTTACTAAAATTCAGTTTGAACCAAACTGTACTCTCTTTACCAAAACTCAACCATCCCTTTAAATTATCCCTTAGACAGTTTAACATCTGAACACTTCAATCGTACATATCTTTTGAACGAAATGGAAATTTTACAAAACGAAACCTGTCCCGTGCTTGTATTGTTATTATGAATATGACAAGATATCAGAGAACCACTAGAGTTCCAAGTAAGTTTTGAGAATTTGGACAATGTTACTAAATCCCTTTAACAATATTCCGAATTGTGAGCGAGCCTTGAAAAAAAAAAAAGGCTGCTCTTACAACAACCATTACTGAAAGCGTGTCCTGTGCTTATTCCTCGGTTGCTATATCACATATACAAATCATGTATAAACAAAGTGCATAGCAACCGGTTTTAACAAAAAGAGCTAAACAATACCAAACCAGCAGAATGTTTACAAATAAAGCTGGTTACCATAGTAACTGTCGGCATGAAACTGACTTGCATTGTGATGCACCCATATGTATGTGAAACTGATCCATTTTATTAATCATATGAGTCTCCCATGTATATTTTAATGACCTGGAAAAACTTGTAAAAATCTTTAAAAACAAAATACACAAACATAATAAGAACAATAGCAATAACATAAAAACAACAAAACAAGAACTACAACTTTAAAAAAAAGAATTAAGAACATCAAATTAGTGATGACTGCCAATGTTACGCAACCGCACAAGGTCCTTGTCTTATGTCGTATACTAGTAATGGTCAGGTTTCTTTATTTCGATGAATAATATATTATGAATCTTGCCTTAACAAGACGATATAATGCACAACCGTTGCTTTATACCCGATTTGGTATTCGTATAGGGGGTATAAGCCCATGAGCCGATTGGAAGGACTGCTCCCAAGGGAGAGTAGATGGTGCACACAGTGCGTGCAGGTTGGCATTGTACTATATTTGAACGGGGTAATAATAGTATAAAGCGCTCAGAAAGGATACCGCTTCCTTTCATATGGTAGGTGCTATATAAAGCGAATATATCAGAAGTATTTTATGAAGATAAACCACAAGGTTGTTCTAGCTATAATAATATATAATAAAACAACCAACATGAATGATACAACATAGATTCTTCGAGTTCCGGATGTTTCATTTTAAGAAAAACTAAACGTGTATTGTTATTAACTGGAACAAGGTACCATTGTAATCACCAAATGGAACTGATACACATTTTATGCATTAAATTCCATCAATGGAATGAAATAGTATATTTTATGAAGAGCTAAGTTCCAAAAGGCGCCAAATCCACTTTTCATTAAAACAAAACTGAGTTAAAGATATCAGTACTAATATAAGCTACGTAGAAATCCGCATTTTAGGACAAATTATACAATCAAAATCAAAATATGGAACTATAAATTGTCATATTCCCATAGGCGTGTGTACAAAGTTTGACGAAGAAACCTGCTTTCCTCTAAAGTTGAATAAGTGGATTTAGCGCCTTTTGGAATTAAGCATATCTTTTACTCGATCATTTCAGTTTGATTGCTTCCTCTCGAGCGATATTCATTACTCGAACTTTGCTCCCGTTTGCAACTAAAAACCATCGCGTTTATAGGACAACAATATGTTAAATTATGTATATTACCATTCGATACACACAATCGCCGTTTGTCGGCCGTTATTAAAGGGATCTAGTAACTTTGTTGACATACATGTGCAAAAAGTGATGAATGGTTGATGCAATGTATATTGTTATTATCTCATATGTCCACAGGGTATTGTGTGAAAATTTCAAGTCAAATGGACATTGTATGGCCAAGTAATGAGCGAAAATGCAAAGTGATATTCAGTAACTTACTGCACTCACTTTGTACACGGAAGAAAAACTCGCCCGGAGTTTTTCTTATCTGAATACTTCAATCGTACATATCTTTGTAACAAAAGGGAAATTTGAAAAACCGAAACCTGTCCCATGATTTTATTGTTAATACGAATACAACAAGGTATAAGGGAACCGCTAGAATTACAATTTTATTTTGAGGATTTGGACAATGTTACTAAGTCCCTTTAAAGGGATCTAGTAACTTTGTTGAGATGTGCAAAAACTGATGAATGGTTGATGCAATGTATACTGTTGTTATCTCATATGTCCTCAAGGTATTGTGTGAAAATTTCAGGTCAAATGGACAATGTATGGCCAAGTAATGAGCGAAAATGCAAAGTGATATTGGGTGATATTCACCAACTCACTGCATTCACTTTGTACAGGGATGAAAATCTCGCCCGGAGATTTTCTTATCTAAATACTTCAATCATACATATCTTTGTAATGAAAGGGAAATTTGAAAAACCGAAAGCTGTCCCATGATTTTATTGTTAATACGAATACAACAAGGTATAAAGGAACCGCTAGAATTACAATTTTATTTTGAGGATTTGGACAATGTTACTAAGTCCCTTTAAAAGGGATCTAAAAGGGAAAACTGATGAATGGTTGATCAAATGGGTATTTCGGACTATTTCCGTGATCCGATATGTCCACTGAGTAAAGTAATGTGTGAACATTTCACGTTCAATAAATGTTATATAGCCGAGTAATGAGTAAACATGAACAGTGATATTCGCTAACCTGCTAACTCATTGCACTGACTGTGTTTACACAGTTATAACTTTCCAGTGGATACTACAGAATATGAACGCTTCAATCGTAAATATCTTTTTAACGGAATAACATTCGTAAAAACTAAAACCCCGTTCCGTGCTTCTATTGGTAATACGATTACAACAAGGTATACAAGAACCCCTATGGAGTTCTAAGTAAGTTTTTTGGATTTCAACAATGTTACCTTTATGGAAAATATTGAGTAATATGGTAAAAGCATTGATTTTCCGCCGGAATTGCCTAAGATTAAGAACTGTTTTTCATGGTTAATATTTGTTATTATTGTGTAGTCTGGAGATTTATTTAATCGAACTGTGCTCCCAATTATTGCAAGTAAGAACCATCGCATTTAGGACAACATTTTAAATTATTACCATTCAACACAAACAATCGCCGTTTGTCGGCCGTTAAGGAAAATATTAAGTATAATATGGCATTGGAATTGATTTTCCGCCGGAATTGTTAATATTTCAAGAACCGTTTTCATGTTTAATATTATATTATTATAGTGTAGTCTGGAGATTTATATCATCGAACTTTGCTCCCAATCGCAACTGCAATCGCCAATTGTTGGGCATTGAAGGGATCTAGTAACATTGTCCAAATCCTCAAAATCCATTTGGAATTCTAGTGTTTTCCTCATGCCTTGTTGTATTCGTTTTAGTAAAAAAAGCATGAGACAAATTTCAGTTTTTCGAATTTCTCTTTCGTTAAAAAGATATTTACGATTGAAGTGTTCAGATGTTAAACTATCCACTTGATAGTCGTAACCGTGTACAAAGTTGGTGCAATGAGTTTAGTGAATATCACTTTGCATTTTTGCTCTTTACTTAGCCATAATTATAGCGTCCATTTAACTTGATTTTTGAACACAATACCCAGTGGAAATATCAGATAACAACAATATACAGAGTGTTTATAAAAAAGCGGAACCCACAGCAATATCTTATGAAGTAAACATAGTTATGTTTATTGCAATATATCATCTTAAAGATGATTTATTATTCTTTCATTTGATACCACTTTGGTAATAATTGATCTTGTAGTTATCGAATTGCAGGCATTTTAAACGAGCAATGTTAAAATTGCTTTGCGCACAAGATTTAGATCTATTCATCAACACGGGCTGATGGTCATTCATTCAAACCTCTCATTGTGTTCTTTTGTCTTGTAATCCTTGTGTTCCGTAAATAAATGAACATGGAGATACTTTTTTAATCAGTTCCTTGCCTGACCAAGCAACTGACCACTGAACACGAGCACAAACCTGTGCGGACAGACATGGGGGTCATGTGGTAGGACATTGGGGATGATTTTGGACCCTCAACTCTTCTCAAAGTTGAATAAAATGTCAAACTATGAATCAAGAAACATCATGAAATGTCACTTGACTTTGTCTACTGTTTCATTATTTACACTGCATTTAACAATTAGTTTCTACTCTCGTGCGCAAAGTACTTTTTACATAACTCTTTTTAAAAAGGTTTTATTCAATCATGCATGACGTTATCACAACATATTTTGTATCAAACGAAAGAGTATGAATTGACCTTTGATATTATGCCATATTGCAATAAATATAATGATGTTTATTAAATAAAATATTGCGGGTGGAAGTTGGGTTCCGCTTTTTTATAAACACCCTGTACATTGTATCAACCATTCATCACTTTGTACACATGTCAACAAAGTTACTAGATCCCTTTAAAGATAATATCGATTATTAATGCCGTAGAAATAGAAGTTATTTCCCACCTAAAGAAGTGGGTCAAGTGGATTCTTGACATGAATTTAATTTAAAAATTGAAATAAAAAATTTAAAAACGACAATAATAATAATAAGGTATTTATAACGCGCATATAAATTATATGTCTCTATGCGCTGTAAGAAATTGAAATAGAAGAAAGAAAAGTTCAGCATATTATACTGCGTATTAATTACAATCATGTGACTACGGTTTTGTGCGTGTGAGCTTAAAAGAGATGATGTTGAAAATGTAAATGTGCGTTCGTTTAATGATCAGTATGACTTGTGATAGCGTTCAAATTGTATCGATTGAATCATTATAAATCAATGAAACATGTGATTGTACTATGAACATTCGAGTATGAAATTATACCGTTGACAATATCGACCATTTCTCTAACCGAGTGAATAAAGTGATATTACTTTTTTTTAAATAAGATTGATTTATCAAATTTTATTATTGGAAACATATAAAATTTTTATGAAATTAAGGCAGTCACACCAAGTGGGTTACCCATGGCGATCAGCAATCATGATAATTAAGGTGTTTTAAAGCCAATAATCACAGAAAACCATCCGTATTATTTAAATTAATGTATAAAGGGAGTTTACCATGAGACACCCTCAGGATATGGTATTATTATAGATGTTGTTCTCTACGTTATAATGACATAATAAATGATTGCAAGTAAGAACCATCGCATTTGGGACAACATTTTAAATGATTACCATTCAACACAAACAATCGCCGTTTGTCGGCCGTTAAGGAAAATATTAAGTATAATATGGCATTGGAATTGATTTCCCGCCGGAATGGTTATTCAAGAACCGTTTTCATGTTTAATATTTTATTATTATAATATAGTGTAGTCTGGAGATTTATATCATCGAACTTTGCTCCCAACCGCAACTGCAATCGCCGACTGTTGGGCATTAAAGGGATCTAGTAACATTGTCCAAATCCTCAAAATCCATTTGGAATTCTAGCGTTTTCCTCATACCTTGTTGTATTCGTTTTAGTAAAAGAAGCATGAGACAAATTTCAGTTTTTCGAATTTCCCTTTCGTTAAAAAGATATTTACGATTGAACTGTTCAGATGTTAAACTATCCACTTGATAGTCGTAACCGTGTACAAAGTTGGTGCAATGAGTTTAGTGAATATCACTTTGCATTTTTGCTCATTACTTAGCCATAATTATAGCGTCCATTTAACTTGATTTTTGAACACAATACCCAGTGGAAATATCAGATAACAACAATATACATGTACATTGTATCAACCATTCATCACTTTGTACACATGTCAACAAAGTTACTAGATCCCTTTAAAGATAATATCGATTATTAATGCCGTATAAATACAAGTTATTTCCCGTCTAAAGAAATGGGTCAAGTGGATTCTTGACATGAATTTAATTTAAAAATTGAAATAAATAATTAAAAAACGACAATAATAATAATAAGGTATTTATAACGCGCATATCACATAATCTCTATGCGCTGTAAGAAATTGAAATAGAAGAAAGAAAAGTTCACCATACTACTGTATACTGCGTATTAATTACAATCATGTGACTACGGTTTTGTGCGTGTGAGCTTAAAAGAGATGATGTTGAAAATGTAAATGTGCGTTCGTTTAATGATCAGTATGTGATAGCGTTCAAATTGTATCGATTGAAGCATTATAAATCAATGAAACATGTGATTGTACTATGAACATTCGAGTATGAAATTATACCGTTGACAATATCGACCATTTCTCTAACCGAGTGAATAAAGTGATATTAATTAAAAAAAAAAAAAGATTGATTTATCAAATGTTATTATTGGAAACATATAAAATGTTTATGAAATTGAGGCAGTCACACCAAGTGTGTTACCCATAGCGATCAGCGATCGTGATAAGTAAGGTGTTTTAAAGCCACAATACGATTTTCGACATTCGCTAAAATAATCACAGAAAACCATCCGTATTATTTCAATTAATATATAAAGGGAGTTTACCAGTAGTCTGGAGAGTATATCATCGAACTTTGCTCCCAATCGCAACTGCAATCGCCGATTGTTGGGCATTAAAGGGATCTAGTAACATTGTCCAAATCCTCAAAATCCATTTGGAATTCTAGCGTTTTCCTCATGCCTTAATAATGTATTTGTTTTAGTAAAAGAAGCATGAGACAAATTTCAGTTTTTCGAATTTCCCTTTCGTTAAAAAGATATTTACGATTGAAGTGTTCAGATGTTAAACTATCCACTTGATAGTGGTAACCGTGTACAAAGTTGGTGCAATGAGTTAAGTGAATATCACTTTGCATTTTTGCTCATTACTTAGCCATAATTATAGCGTCCATTTAAAGGGGTAGTTTAGTTTTGGTAAGGCTGAACTTTAGTAGCCAAAACCTGCACAGTAACATTATAAACTTATAGTTATAACTCCACCATGCTCGAAAGGTATACAAAATTACAAACGAATAAGTAAAAAGCCTGTTATCATTCAAAAAGAGCCATTAAAACACAAGAGGGCGCTTTTTTATAAGGCATTTGTTTCAACCATTTTTCATACAAAATTATGCATGCGATGTGTTATTAATATAATGATTAAATAGAGAGATCATCAACAACTATTTAAAAAACGCTTTTGAAAATTTTTGAAAAAGTGCAAGCATTTTTTTATTTTTTCAAAAAATCATCTAATTATTTGGGCCCCAAATAATTATAAGATCAGATATATTTATTGATATTTCAGCCGTTTCTGGGTCGATTTTGACCAAATAAAGTTTATTCTGCCATTAAAATTGCATGTTCTCTCAAATTCGACACTCAGTTTTTCATTACCTCACAAAAAAATTGTGATGTGCAGCGCCCTCTCTACCAAAACTAAACTACCCCTTTAACTTGATTTTTGAACACAATACCCAGTGGAAATATCAGATAACAACAATATACATTATATCAACCAATCATCACTTTGTACACACGTCAACAAAGTTACTAGATCCCTTTAAAGATAATATCGAGTACTGTATTAATGCCGTAGAAATACAAGTTATTTCCCGCCTAAAGAAATGGGTCAAGTGGATTCTTGACATGAATTTAATTTAAAAATTGAAATAAATAATTACAAAACGACAATGATAATAATAAGGTATTTATAACGCGCATATCAATTATGTCTCTACGCGCTGTAAGAATTTGAAAGAAAAGTTCAGCATACTATACTGCGTATTAATTACGATCATGTGACTACGGTTTTTTGTGTGTGAGCTTAGAAGAGATGATGTTGATAATTTAAATGTGCGTCGTATAATTGTATCGATTGAAGCATTATAAATCAATAAAACATGTGATTGTACTATGAACATTCGAGTATGAAATTATACCGTTGACAATATCGACCATTTCTCTTTTAGTGAATAAAGTGATATTACTTTTAACAAAAAAAGATTGATTTATCAAATTGTATTATTGGAAACATATAAAATGTTTATGAAATTGAGGCAGTCACACATAGCAATCAGCGATCGTGATAAGTAAGGTGTTTTAAAGCCACAATACGATTTTCGACATTCGCTAAAATAATCACAGAAAACCATCCGTATTATTTCAATTAATGTATAAAGGAAGTTTACCATGAGACACCCTCAGGATATGGTATTATTATAGATGTTGTTCTCTACGATATAATGACATAATAAAGTGAACACGTGACCGCCCTCGCCAGTCATGTAATAACTAAATTAATGTACTATCCGATTATAAGTTGTACCTTTGCCCGCATGTACTTTTGGTATAATAACCGGGCGCATGCACCGAGCATTATATTTGAATGATAGGAGTTTAGGGAATTGCTTTAATAACGATTTATTGATTGATAAACATAATATAAAGAGAATGTATTTTATCATTTTTGCAATAACTGTATAGTAAAAGCGAGTCGAATGTTGGGAAACTGGTTAAGATGTGTCCCAATGCCGTTGCTTTAAAGGGACATACGTGTTATTTGTATTTTGTTATATCACCATCTATGAGTATAATCAACTTATTTGCCGTATTTTAATCCCCAGACGAGATTCCTTTTAAATTGAATAAAGCTGATCAAATTAAACATCGACATCCATAATTTATGATCATGTTAATACCTTGTTATCATTCTCACCACAATTCTTTGACGAGATTATAATTATATCTAATAAAAACTGAAATTAATAAAACTGCTAAAATTATACACCGACATCCATACATCCATATGATCTTGGTGACACCTTGTTATTTTTTCACCTGATTCTTTGAAAAGATCCTTTTAAAATTAATAAAGCTTCTCAAATTATACAGCAACGTCTTTATTATCATGATGATATATACCATGTTTGTAATCACACCATATTCGTTGACGAGAATCTTTTAAAATGGATGAAGCTGCTCAAATTAAACAATGACGTCTCTTTATCATTATGATGATACCCTATTTGTAAATCACACCAAATTCCTTGACGAGATTTGTTTAAAATTAATGAAGCTGCTCAAATTATAAAGCGACGTCTTTATATATCATGATGATATTACCCTGTTTTTAAATCACTCCAAATTCGTTGACGAGGTTTTTTAAAATGGATGTAGCTGCTAAAAATTAAACAGCGAAGTCTTTATTATCATGATGATACCCTGTTTTTAAATCACCTCAAATTCGTTGACAAGATTCTTTTAAAATGAATAAAGCTGCTCAAATTAAACAGCGACGTCTTTTTATTATCATGGTGATACCCTGTTTTTAAATCACACCAAATTCGTTGACAAGATTCTTTTAAAATGAATAAATCTGCTAACAATTAAACAGCGAAGTCTTTATTATCATGATGATACCTTGTTTTTAAATCACACCAAATTCGTTGACGAGGTTCTTTTAAATGAATCAAACAGCGAGGTCTTTTTTCTTATCCTGGTGATACCTTGTTTATCGTTCACATCCATTATTGTTCTGACCTTTTGCCGACACGGTCTCAAATATTGCCCCATGCATCTCTTCTTACTCCGATATCAGATTTTGTCCGGTACGGTATATAAGATTTGTTTTTCACACTTTACCGTCATTAATCGATCGATATTCGGCACCATCAAACAGCCGCTTCCAAAATCGTCCTACCCCTGACCTCTTAGCTGGTAACACATGATTTAGCCATGCAGTTCTTAATATGTCGTGTATTTTTCATTTATATGCTTAATTATATAAATGCGTTAATATAAGTCCAAAAGATATTGTCCAATACTTATGGTGATAATTTTGATAAAAATAGTCATAGTAAACAAATTATACTTATTATAATGCTAATGACAATAATGTCAATCATGGACTTTTAGTGCATAATAGTAATTTATACATACATTCTCAATTACTGTTTGCATAATTTGTAAAAATACACCACAAATCGTCTTTAGGGCCTTTTTGAAATATGAATCGATTGAGGACAGTTTCTCGAAGTTCGATTTGAAATTGAATAAATTATTGGCGTGAGTTTTAAAATGCTTCGAACAAGGTTGCTTACAAATTGACCAAAAAAACAGGTATTCACATTCATGCATTTTTGCGCATTTAACCCTGGCCACATTTTGTTTGTTTTGTTTGTAAAGCATTTACTGCATCGCCACAGTGTTATTGTATATATAATCACTATCGAATGTGGACGTCGTGATCGATCGATCCCATATAATATAAGCAAGGTTTTTAATATCACTCTGAGTTATTATCCAACTGTGAAAACGGGATAACGTTTCATCGATGTAGTTAAGAGGAAATGTCAATATTTTCACTGTAGCTTGGTCCGTCCTGCAGGGCGCTGGTCACACTACTGTACGTCTGAGATGACAATGTGATAATTGCCTGTGCATCGCGGCAATTGCAGGTATGAAGGCGAATTGTGTAAAAAAAAAAAAAAAAAAAAAAAAGAGGAAAACGATGTAGGCTTTACGTACGTCGTATGAGAGTGATAATGATAAGGGCGTTTAGTCATTTTTTTTTTGCAAAGCCATCTTGTAAATCGGAGCTATCTCTACAATGTGATGCCGAATTTTAAGATAACATTGATTTCTAATTTTGGTTCTTATAGGGCCCTCATATTTTAATCAATTATAAGTATCTCTGTAGTTTAAAAAGTAACGCTAGCTGCCTTCTCTTTCTCAATCGAAGTATTACATCGAGATAAACTGTATAACCTAACGCTTTATCTTTTTTGACAAAAGCCGCCTTTCATACAGGGTGCCCCCCCCCCCCCCCCCAAAAAAAAAGGAACGGGGCACTTCCCAAAATATAGTAACAAAATGATTATGTCCATCGGATAGGGTATCTTTTCCAATAAAAAACTATACCAAGAACAGTAATTTTGGTCGTGTAGTTTTTTTTTTTTTAATAATTTTTGTCAATTTTTACCAAGTCAGTGCCTGATAAATCGCACTTACTGCACGTCATAGCTGCGAACAACGAGCAATACGCGCGCCATTGTTAGTGTACATTCAGCTGTGTGCCGAGAGAATGGGCATGGTTGTTCGATGCTATGACGGACATGAAGTGCGATTTATCAGACACTGACTTGGTAAAACTTGACAAAAATTGGGAACCTGACATGGTGTCACTCAGAGCGCCCTAAAACAAAAACTACACGACCAAAATTATTGTTCGTGGTATCGTTTTTCATTGGAAAGGACACCCAATCCGATGGACATAATCATTCTTTTACTATATTTTGGAAGGTGCCCCGTTCCGTTTTTTTGGGGGCCACCCTGTATAGTGTACATTGATATCATTGATCAGCAGACACGGCAAACCATCGTAGCATTGCCGGACATCGCAAGCGGTATAGTGTGACCAGGGTATACTATTAAACAAATTGGTGTCATCATACACGTTGGTATCAGTGGCGTGGCCCAGGGGGTAAGAGGAACATTTGCCCCCCCCCCCCCCCCCCCCCCATGTGAGTACGCTTACCCTCTTGCACTGCCACTGAAAGGGTGAACATAAAAATATGGTATAGTTCTGCCCCTTCGTAGGTTTGACTCTGGCTTTACTCCAGTGTTTTCGTGAAGATGCGGCCAACACACGGAACAAAAGAAGACAAAAAAAACACGCGTGCTTCAATCATCTCGCCTTGTTGCCTAGCAACCGCGATATTGATCCGTAGATGAAATATTTGTATTTCGAGAACCCCCCAAATCAATTGTATAAACCCTGCAGCATGTGCGTACATTATTGTAATGAGTCTTTCGAAGCGTGTAATGTCCGCCGTTAAACATATACAAGCAATATTAAATGCAAAACATTCGGTCGCAGAGCGATGGAATGATCGAGTGGCGCAATATTGTTGTTTTTCTATTAACTCTTAAACTGCCAAATTGCAATTCAATGAATCAATGATATTGAATATATATACTAACATATACGTGTGGACGTGGTGTGGCAAGAGTGGTAGAGCGCGTGCCTTCCAATCGTGAGGTCCCGAGTTTGAACCCAGAGTATGCCCATCGCGTGTTTTCCTTCAGCAAGAACATTTATCCACACTTGCTGCTTTCCATCCAGGTGTATATTAAATGGGTACCATGCAGGATAGAAGTTAGTTCCTTAGCAGAAGTTAGTTCCTTAGCATTGCGTGCGCCCACAGGATTGCCTGGCTGGAATGCTCCCCAGAGAGTGGAAAACGTGCACTTTGTGCGCATGATTTATGTTTAAAAAAATTAAAGGGGTAGTACAGTTTTGGTAATGCTGAGCTTTAGTAACCAAAACCTGCACAACAACATTACAAACTAATAACATTACAAACTAATAGTCTTGAAATGTATAGAAAATTACAAACGACCAAGTAAAAAGCCTGTTATCGTTAAAAAAAAAGAGCCATTAAAACACAAGAGGGCGCTCTCTAAAAAAGCATTGGTTTCAACAATTTTTCATACAAAGTTTTGCATGGGGATTGTGATGTTTTGTTGAAATAATGATTAAATAGAGAGATCATCAACAACTATTTAAACAATTATTTTGACAATTTTTGAACAAGTGTAAGCATTTAAATTTTTTTTTTAAATCATCGAATACATCTGGGAACCAGATTTATTCCGATCGAATATTATATTTATTGATATTTTAGCCCTTTCTGTATCGATTTTTAATCAAATAAAGATTATTCTGCCATTGTATGCTCTTTTAAAGTTTACATTCAGTTTTTCATTATTTTACAAACAAATTATTTCGTGCAACGCCCTCTATACCAAAACTGAACTACCCCTTTAAGCTAAAGTAAAAACAAAAACACTGAACAAGGGCGTATGCGGGCTCACCCAACCTAAGCTTTACATGTTTTATGATTTAGAAGGATGCCATTACATTTTCTAATTGGAAATATGAATCGCCAGCCTAATCGCGGATTCATAGTTCCCACTCAATTATCACTTGAAATAAATACAATCCATACATAAAATCCATCTCTAATTAAGAAAAATAAAACAACAGCAAGAAAACACAGACATACTAGATCATGTAGATGTAGTTTCATCTTGATTTGTATTCCTCGGTTACACTTACAGTATCCCTCGGGCGGCAATATTACATTTGATACAAATGCCATTTCAACTTCGCATTCATCGTTACGGGATTATGCGGAAAACCTTTTAAGCCCGGCGCAGACAGAGCCGACTCGACCCGATCCGACTGGTTTTCAGCCTGATTATAAACTCAGTATGTGTTGCCTCAGGACTCCGGTTTTGCCAGTCAAGAGCCAGTCGGAGGTCATTCGAGGCCGGTTTAAAGCCCTCTGCAGACAGAGCCGACTCGACCCGATCCGACTGGTTTTCAGTCAGGCTAGAGTCAGTTTCGCTCAGTCGGAGCCGATCCAACATGTTGAATCGGCCTCGAATGACCTCCGGCAGTCCTGAGGCAACGCATACTGAGTTAATCAGGCTGAAAACCAGTCGGATCGGGTCGAGTCGGCTCTGTGTGCGGAGGGCTTAACATGTTGGATCGGCTCCGACTGAGCGAAACTGACTCTAGCCTGGCTGAAAACCAGTCGGATCGGATCGAGTCGACTCTGTCTGCGCCGGGCCTTAGATAGATGAAACGGGATAATTGGAAAGTTGACATTGAAATATATAGGAGATACAAGAGAAAAGGAGAAAGGTAGAAGGAGACGGAGAGAGTGGTAGAATAGAGTAATGTCAGGGAAATAATGATAACGTGTGGGGGATATCAAAGAGCGATATAGAATAGGATGACATTTGAATGTAATAAGATTATAAAGAAAACGAAGACACCTTGAGAAAACATAGTTTTCCAAAAATGTCGACCATAAGGCGAAAACTATGTTGTCTCACGGTGTCTTTGTAACGTTTTGTTTTACTATTATTCAACTACACCGACGCAGATCAACGTCTGGATATATATATATATATATATATATATATCTGTTGGTCATAATGTTGGAATATTTTTTTTTTAGATCCAATTTCATTATTGTAACTGCTTTTTGCGCCTAAATAATTATTTTAGACTAAACAAAATGATTATATAATGTTTCCAAAGTACCAATGTACAATAAATGGTTGCATGAACTTTCATTAATTAATTTAGCTTTTTGTTTTGAGCTTTGAAAGGCAGGACCTTTGATTATTGGCCCCTTTCCTTCTCCAAAGCGTATGTCCAACAAGTCAACATTATGAGTTATTTCTCAGAGTTGGCTGTACAATTTACAACCAAAATTGGCACAGAGGCTCTCTAGGCCATACCCCGTCCAACGCTGTAAGCTATACGCCAAACGATGCTTGTGCTCCACCAGGAAGGGGTGTCAACAAGCAATGTCCACTCTTTCGTTGGAACATCGCAGTTTACGGTCTGTAAAATCCTCAGACGTCATCGAGAGGAGGGTCAATTAAGGCTACGGGAATCTCTAGGACGTCCACGATTGACCACCAGGATAAATGATCGCAAATTGCTTAACCTGTGCCGTATAGAAACCGGAAATGCCAAAATGGAGCCTTCGCCGTCTGTGAAGAAGACACTATGGAATCCACGTCTTTTGCCAAACTGTACATCAGAGATCGCTCTAACATGGTCACCGAGCAAGACAAACTTCCAAATGTCCACTCCAAACCATGCAACCGAGATTTACCGGACGTCCCTGGACTAGGGAGACCAGAAGATTGCCGCCTGGACACTAGTGACATGTCGTCTTAATGGGTACGAGCTATAACATCCGTGACCAAACAGATGGAAGACAAAGGGTTCGTGGATTACGTGGTGAGAAGCTCCAAGATCTATGCAGTTACATCACGACTTGAGGTTGTGACGGCCCAACGTTCGTATGGCTCTTATCCATTAAGAATACATATCACGAGTGTCCAGGCGGCAATCTTCTGGGCTCCCTAGTCCAGGGACGTCCGGTAAATCTTGGTTGCATGGTATGGGGTGGACACTTCGTAGCTTGTCTTGCTCGGTGACCATGTTAGAGCGATCTCTGATCTACAGTTTGGTGGAAGGCGTTGATTCCATAGTGTTTTCTTCATAGACGGCGAAGGCTCCATTTTGGCATTGGCCGGTTTCTACGGCACAGGTTAATAAATTTGCGATAATCTATCCTGGTGGTCAATCGTGGATGTCCTAGAGATTCCCATGGCTTTAATTAACCCTCCTCTCGATGACGTCTGAAGATTTTACAAACCGTAACCAGCGATGTTCCAACGAAATAGTGGACATTGCTTGTTGACACCCCTTCCAGGTAGAGCACAAGCATCGTTTGGCCTGTAACAAATGGCGTTGGACGGAGTATGACCTAGAGAGCCTCTGTGCCAATTTGGGTTGAAAATTGTACATCCAACTCTGAGAAATGACCCATAACGATGACTTGTTGGACATACGCTTTGGAGGGGGAAAGGGGCCAATCATCAAAGGTCCTGCCTTTCAAAGCTCAGAACAAAAGGCTAAATTAATTAATGCAAATTCATGCAACCATTTATTGTACATTGGTACTTTGGAAACATTATAATCATTTTGTTTAGTCTACAATAATTATTTAAGCGCAAAAAGCAGTTAAAAGTATGAAGTATAAAATATTCCAACATTATGACCAACAGTGTATAAATATAGATAGATAGACAGATAGATAGATAGATAGATAGATAGATAGATAGATAGATAGATAGATAGATATATAGATAGATAGATAGATAGATAGATAGATAGATAGATAGATAGATAGATAGATATATCTGTCTATCTGACTAGATAGATATATAGATAGTTAGATAGATATATAGATAGATAGATAGATAGATAGATAGATAGATAGATAGATAGATAGATAGATAGATAGATAGATAGATAGATATATAGATAGATAGATAGATAGATAGATAGATAGATAGATAGATAGATAGATAGATAGAGATAGATAGATAGATAGATAGATAGATAGATAAATAGATGGATATATAGATAGATAGATAGATAGATAGATAGATAGATAGATAGATAGATAGATAGATAGATAGATAGATAGATAGATAGATAGATAGATAGATAGATAGAAAGATAGATAGATATATAGAATACTTAGAGGTATACGTACGGGAGATAAAGCGGATGAGAGGAGATGAAGAAAGAAAAGGTGAAATAGAAAGAGGGCAAAGAGAATGATGGAAAGGAAAAAGTAATGGAATAGGTAAATGATTGATAGAGTACGAGTAATTTAACAATACCTATATAGAGTGAGATGGATGGAGAGAGAGGGTGGATAAGAGTGATGAGGGAGGAGCAGAGGAGGAGAGACGGTAAAGGAGAGAGATAAGAGTGGTATAATCGGGAGGTGTGCGTCGACGGATTTGTGTTCATTGTTACCATAGCAACATACTCCTTGTGCGATGTAAATGGCCTGTCTGATGATTAGATGCGGGGATAGCGAAGCGTTTCGGAAGCAGGGTAATTGGATTTTTTAACTAACCAAAAAAAAAAAAAATTACATGGATCCATTCGAAAACGTTGAAGACACCACGCATTATGAGCATGTACTCGCGATGGGTAATATACACTTGCTTGTTTCTCTCTCTCTCGTGTCATACTTAAAATTCGGTGTGAGAAGACCGATCGAGATGCGCCTTTTCTTGAACATTATCCTATTATAGTTAAACCAGTATAGAGACTACCTAAGGAAACATACAAGTTTTTTTTTTTTAAATCATGTTTACAGACAGGTGCTCCTTCTAAAGACGGTCATCTACATGCAAATCGTAATAAGGTACCAACCACACCGACCATTATAGAGACTGTTGGTCACTAGTCTAGTGTAGGATCGACTATATACCAAAGCATGAAATTCAGCGTTTGTAAACTAGTAGTTTGAAATTGGAGTATTAACTTAATCCTATTAAATTCACAAGTTTTAATTTCTTGTATTTTAACAAGCATGACCAATGGACAAAATTGAACGTAGATATTCAAAACAAAACAGTTGGTAGTTAGATGAACATCAAGTAAGGAATTATCATCCTTGACGAGATAAACTTTATATACAAATACGTTATATTATTAATACTAGTAGTATTCATTATAGGCCCGGTCCAGGCACATTTTAATTCAGTCCATCAGCTATAAAACATGATCCATGAACTAAGTTTGTCGATGGGCCGATTTAAGTTCATCATAATTAGAAGTGGTTTCAAGAACATTTTTCAACTCAGCCACATTCTATCGATTCACAACTAAATTACATATGATATTGTACATTATGGATGTACTGACTGACGACCGTCATAATTATGTATACTACATTTCGTAATACTTTTACAATTCGATTGAATTTCAACAAACATATATATGTTTATATGTTTATTGATTCGGGACATAATATAGCACAACCCGAACATCTATATTTATTGATTGGCGACAGATCATATAACGCAGTGAACGACCGCAACTGGTATATATTATCCAATTTTGTCATCACCAATTTTGTTTGTAATAAATTTGAGTGGAGAGCGCTATTGATTTGTGATAAAAATAGTTTAGTTTATGAATAATATTTTTTGTTATGCCAGCTATATCCGCTTCCATGTCCATGTTCTACCTGCCAACATGCAAACTAATGTCTATGAAAATTTGAAGCGTGATTCAGCAAAAAAGAAAGAAAGAAAGAAAGAAAACAAAAATAGAGAATGGGGAATGATGATGGTGACTGACGCTGGTGATGATGGTGATGATGATGATGATGATGATGATGACGATGATGACGACAACGATGATGATGATGATGATGTTGATGATGATGATGATGACTATAATGATGATGATGGTGATGATGATGAAAATTATGCTGAGGCTGATGATAATGACGACGACGATGATGATGTTGATGATGATGATGATGATATCTATGATAATGATGATAATGATGATGATGATGATGATGATGATGATGATGATGATAATGTAAATCATTCATCTCAGTCGAATGTGTGCAAGCTTTATTTCAGACTCAACTAATTCGCATTACAAAGTTGAAAATGGTCCGTTTATTAGCCATGTTGCATCTAGGTTTTATATTTAAAAAAAAGTATGACGTCCTACAGTTCTATAGCAGCCAATCTGCCTATTACAGTGTCCCCTAAAAGTGATCACCGCAGAGAAAAACATTTGTATGGAACCTGTCTGTAGAGGTCACCTGATTACCTTGGCCACTAATCTGGTTTCCCTTATAGGTGGTCACACGGGCGTCGATCTGTCATTGATACCCATTGATCAGGGGGGATGATCCATTCATCCATCCCCCCCCTGATGAATGGGTATTACGTAAGTATCGACGCCCATGGGTGGTCACTATACACAGGTTTGACTGTAAGTTAGTGTACTACACTGCAGGCATTGTATGGTAAACAATGCATTTATATAGAACTGGATTTAAACCTTCAATATATTAAAAATCAATGAACTTTTGTGAAATCTGAATCCAACGTTCAAATAATGAAAATGGTTTTAATGGAATAATTGGTCCAGGCTCGAGCGCCGAGCAGAACATGTTTGGTAATAATTATTGTGCATGCTGTGGTTCAATTTCAATCCACTTTATTAGCTAAAAGGATTGAGTAGATGCCAATGATCAATCAGTGCGCGCATGCAGGATTCAGTGGGGAATTCCCCTATTCATTTATGTTTCCGGTCATAAAAGCTAACAAAATTAATATAATGCATAACATAATGCATATCAAAATAATCTCCAAAATACCATCAAAGTTATTGAAATATAAGGGAATTTAAGGCTTAAAGGGATCTAGTAACTTTGTTGAAAGGTGATGAATGGTTGATGCAATGTATATTGTTGTTATCTCATATGTCCACAGGGTATTGTGTGAAAAATTCAAGTCAAATGGACATTGTATGGCCAAGTAATGAGCGAAAATGCGAAGTGATATTTAGTAACTCACTGCGCTCACTTTGTACACAGTAGAAAAACTCGCCCGGAGTTTTTCTTATTTGAATACTTCAATCATACATATCTTTGTAACGAAAGGGAAATTTAAAAAAACAGAACCTGTCCGTGATGTTATTGTTAATATGTATACAACAAGGTATAAGGGAACCGCTAGAATTACAATTTTATTTTGAGGATTTGGACAATGTTACCATGTCCCTTAAAATTTTGAAAACACATCTATTATGTTAATGACTTTACCTTGCTATGTGTAACTGAGTTACAAATCACACCTTTTTCATTAGTTTATACATTATCTAATTAATATATTTGTTTAACGTTTTGAATATCCCGCCCATCAACGCGATATCCACTGAGAGGCTGTCTTCAATCATGCTTCTTTATGAAAAGAAGCAATCGTGTATTAAATTGTGAAACAAAACAATAATAATTAAAGAGTTATTACTCTGCGATGGATAACATCTTCCGAACAAAAAAAACCCTTTTCATTCTGAAATTTAATTGCGAAGACAATATGTACCCTATATTTTGCTGCAGTAAAATTGTGATACAATTGTGAAAGTGTGTGCCATTTTTGGACAGAGCCTGTAAATTTGTATTTTTGTATAACAATATAGGTCGGACCCATAGTCACTTATGATAATGAATACGCAACCATGGTAACTCATAATACGTCGGCGGTTTGTCGAAATATCACTTTCGTCCTCGGGTGGTAAGATACGAATTTAACCCTCAAAATGCATGGATTATTTAACCGCCATAGAGAATGCGTGTATCGCTTGGCGGTTGGCGCCAATCAACAATAATTGGTATTCCGATAGTTAAACGAACATGAATTGCGAGCGTGGTGAGCGAGCTTGAATTCGCGCGGGAGATTACACCACATGAATCTTTGATTAGAATGACAACGATTGTATTGCATCCACCAGGTCCATGTCAAATTGAGAACACAACAGCATCGGTTTTCGAATGAATGTATGTGCCAAAACTACAGGATTGAACAAATATTATGTTTGATAAGTATGAAATAACCAGAAACACACAATCTTATATATAGTTTAACTTTTTTGGTTTTACTGGAAATTTCTTAAGAAACATTATACAATCTTTTGAATTTTGTTTCGCTGCACGATTACACTATTCACAGAAAATAGCGCACACTCAATTACAAAATTGGTCAAAAATTTGTAACGATTTTATGAAAGTGTAATATATACTATCGCTCGTTAATGTTTAAAGAGCAACATTTATCAGATATTATAGTGAAACGTGTTGGATGTCACTTTATATTATAATAATTTATAGTTTTCAATCGCAGCGTGAAATTTGCTGCCCTGAGTTGGCAGAGAAGTCATTAATTTTCAAACACATCAAAGAAATGCACTAATAATAATAATAATGATAATAATAATAATAATAATAATATATTCGATGTATATAGCGTTTAATATAAAACTTATCTCTATATAGGCGCTTTACAAAGTATCATGTATATATATCGCTTTATTTCAAAAGTCCAAATGAAAAAGGAAAAAAATATGAAATGCCCTACTTCATTTGCTCGTTATTGTTTGCCTAACTTATTTTCAAATGATGTGTGCAACATTTCCATTACACTTTCTAATAGATGTGCATAGCTTCAAATAATTTAACCCAACATTAACGAGTGTACGTATGTTCACGTTTATTGCAATAAATATTATACTTGTTGAAATTATAGAGTTAAATCTAATAGGGATAGTACAGTTCTGGACTCAAACAAACCTGTACAATATCATTACAACTAATAATTAACTCAACCATGCTCGGGTGGTAGAAAAAAACCCATACAAACGGCCAAGTTTAGAAGGCTATTAGAAGGCGTATGATAATAGAAGAATGAATTTGGTTTTGATTTTTGTTTTCTTCAAATGTCTCCCTAATTATAGAGATATCTCTGATTGCACTTTAGTAGAAATCGATGGGCAGTATAAGGTGATACAAACTGCCACAAATGTTCACATCTTTACTTGGTTAACATTATTCATTTTAAAAATTAAAAAAAATTGCCACACACATCATTCAGAAGAATCTTGTGGTGATGCCGGTAAAGTCTCAAATATCACTTTTGAAAACAAAATATTATGAAGGTAATGGATCACTTAAATAATGAACAACCAAAATTACGAATAACGGATGGCGTCATCAGTATGCACGTGACCTTGGAGGGCTCCGGCCGTATATATATCCATTCGCTGTATTTGCAGTTGCCATATCAACCGCTTTGTTGATCGCGCATCACAATTCATCATGATCATCCACGAGTAAATAGCTCTCCGTATTACTTTCGTTGATGAATTTCTGTACGTCCTTATAAAATTGTGTAATCAATAATCAAACAATGAAACTGAAGGTATATACGTGATGAAGTGGGTCGTTAATTTGTAATGTTTTTTTTGTTTGTTATTGAAAATATCCAGTATATAATTTAGCTACGGTTAACTGTCACGATTGGAGAGTGATGATGGTTGTTATTTTCTAAAGTAAAATTTCTTGTTTAATATTTTGTTGCGATATCATATCACATAACTTTTGGCTATTCTGATGTTTTCTTTGCAATCTTCGTGAGACAGTTTTGAAACCGTCTCACCAATCCTCTCCTCACAATAACTATACCGGCGGTGTAGTTCTTATTATAACTATACAAGCTCAAGCAAGAATACCAACAGTCCTTTCCAGGACTACCACAGTCCTTTTTAGGACTATCCAAGAAAGAATACCAACCGTCCTACTCAGGACTGATTGTATAATCACCCTTCTTACATGGTGTAACAGCAAGCCGACTGTACAAAGTTGTTTCTTATTTATTCTAAATAAAATATTAAAGTGATAGTGAAAACGTCTTTTATCAAAACAATTACCAATTATCAAACATTACAATTATTTAATTGCTTAACAGTTTAGTGTTGCTCAATGACTAAATGGATAGTTTGAAATAATAAATCTAATACACATTTAATCATTTCATGTGTTTCGTTAGGTAAAACACGATTTAGAATTTAGCCAGTGACGTAAAAAGAAATCTCCGTTAAATATATACAACCCAATGATTTGACCAGTAAATGCACATACCGCTTTTAATTATTGAAGAATGTCCCCTAATTCTTTATCATAAACTAATACTTGTAAACGGTTATTTAGAATCATTATGTGTTTCGATCTCAGCCTTGAAGTAGTAATTTTATTCTCTCTAAGTGAATTACTTCCACCTTTTAAACTATCATAAAACAAAATAACTAAACTGAGAATATGAAAATTAATTTATTTTCATTAAAAACTGCAGAGAAAACAAATATGTTTTTCTTGGATAAAAACAAATCACGAATGTTTTTTTTTTTCATAATATTTTTTTTTATTATGGTAGATGTACGTAATTAAACATTCCATTGACGTCATTGGCTTATACAGTTATATCACAGACCCGTTCAAACATACGAAATTAATTGCCACGATTATGGCGAATTATGAAGGCTTGTCTTAACATATTGTACTCTGACCCTATTTTTTTTTATAGTTATGTACCCCAGTCATACCGAAATAACACAATACCAATTTTAACGTTTTGATTACTCATTTCATTGCACCTTTCACATGTTATTCACCCATTATAAAACAACAACAAACATAATTATTAATAAATTATAGGTACAAAATGTTCGATATACATGCACAAATCAAAGAATATACTGGTTAGGACCCTTGATAAGCAATAGGTGCTTATTAATCGGGGCCCTCGTCAAGGGAAAATGTGGGCTCCATTCTCGATGCAAGTTTTACATTGGTGTTCAAAATCAATAATCATAAAATGTCATATAGATATTGTTCACCTTTACGATTGCTGAACTTACGAATTCATAAAAATAAAGCAATAACCGCTTATTCTGAATTTATAATATCATTCATACGATAGTCCAAGTCTTTATTGTAATTTCAGTCGTATTTTGTGCTTCAATTTCAGCGACAACGTGACGTACCTGCCATTGTCTGCGGTTATTGCTATTTGTTTGGTCGATTTTCACACTTCTTATCAAATTAACTCAAATTGGTTATTGCGAAAGTAATTTCTTAAAACCACAATAATATTTTTGTTGTTTCTTTTCATCCCGGCTGAATAAGCTAAGTAGTAGTTTATAAAAGAGTAGCTAATTAAAACTACCGTGCTATTCTAGGCAAAATAATAACGATATGATGACATTAAAGCACTGAGCTAACTAGTTAATCAGATTCGTTGAGGTCAAAGACATCAGAAGTAGCCATGAATTGAAGTATTTTAATCTCGTATTATACCTAATTTATGGAATTGCTGCATTGACGTGCGATATCCCGTATGTTGTATTGTATCGAAATAATGGTGTAACACAAAAATGGATGACCACCCACCACAGTTCGCATTATAGGAGCATCTAACTGTTTTTGTAAATATAAATCGGTGCCTGTTGCTCAAGTTATATTAATTCTCAAGTTTTGCTTCTCTGGAGAAAATTTAACAATTCGAAGTTTGATCGAGAATCTCCAATTTTGTCTAATTAGGTCCTACTTTTATAACGCATTTTAGCTTTTAATAATAACAATGCGTTTACTTCCACTTTATAAACGAACGTTCAATTAATTCAATTTAATTATAATGCCTGCTTTTGTAGGTTGCCTAAAATATCTTTTCCCCCTAAAAATAAAAACACTTAACTTATATATATTATACTTTTTGGTAAAGCCAATGTTTAACTTTTACGTCCTATTTCTTATAGCGCATTTTAGCTTTTATTAACAATGTGTTTACTTCCACTTTATAAGCGATCGTTTAATTGATTCAATTTAATAATGCATTCTTTTGTAGGTTGCCTAAAATATCTTTTCACCCTAAAAATAAAACACTTAACAAAAATTATATACTTTTTCGCAAGCAAATATTTAACTTTCCCGTCGCCGTAAAAGCATTGCAAATAATCTCTAAAAATAATGAGATAAACCGGACCCATTTTATAAGATTAATGAAAGTTAAGAGCTTTAGTGCAGGATATAATGTGCATTAATGATCAAATGCGGCAATTTGCCCATTATCACCTCCATTAGACCGCATGCTCGTTTCCTTTCCTACCTAAATATAACACATTTAAACTATCTAAAAATACTTCGCTATTAATAAACTGTCTATATGCAAAACATTCGCTTTACCGTGATAGCGTTGCAAATAATTTGTCAAATGGGATAGACCAGAACAATAATGATTAAAGGGATCTATAGTTTACCTTGTATATATATATATAACTTTTATACTATCTAAAAATACTTCGCTATTCATAACGCTATCTGTCTATATGCAAAACATTCGCTTTACCGTGATAGCGTTGCAAATAATTTGTCAAATGGGATAGACCAGAACAATAATGATTAAAGGGATCTATAGTTAACCTTGTAATATATAACACTTTTATACTAATTATCTAAAAATACTTCGCTATTAATAACTCTATATGCAAAACATTCGCTTTACCGTTTAGCGTTTTAAATACTTTGTCAAATGGGATAGACCAGAACAATAATGAATAAAGGGATCTATATATAGTTTACCTTGTATATATCAAACTTTTATACTAATTATCTAAAAATACTTCGCTATTAATAACTCTATGCAAAACATTCGCTTTATCATTTAGCGTTGTAAATACTTTGTCAAATGGGATAGACCTGAACATTTTGTATGATCAATTAACCTGAATGATGGTTAAAGGGATCTAGTTACTTTGTTGACATGAGCAAAAACCGGCAAATGTTTGATTAAAATGTGTATTTCAGTGATTTGATAATGTCCATTGAGTGATGTGTGAAAATGTCATGGTAAATGAAAGTCAAATGACCGAGAAATGAGCAAAAATGCAAAGTGATATTCGCCAACTCATTGCACTGACTTTATACACAATTATAATTATCCAATAGATCATTATAAATCAGAACACTTCAACCATACATAATTATCTTTATAAAGGACGGGAAATTTGGAAAACCGAAAGCTGTTCCGGGGTTCCATGCTTCTATTGATTATACAAATATAATGAGGTATGTGATGTAGTTTTGAGGATTTTGACAATGTTACTTGATCCCTTTAAGTGCTTTATATTCACCAGCTCTAACAAAATATAAAAGAAGAACAAAAAATACACGTTCTCCGCCAATTTGTGATGAATTAATCAGGTTAAGTGATCACTTTATTTATTAACAAATGCTGTCCCGGTCAGACGGCGATTTGCCCAATGTACTAATGAATACAACTAGGTCTACTGTATTTATAAATAAGTCACTTTGATGCAATTATCGTAAGCGCGTCTAATAATGGGCCGTATTAAAGGAACTACAGCGTCTAGATGGCATAATTTTCACAATTCGGCTCTCTATATGTAATTTTTCCCGAAGAAAAAGAATTTGGCAGTCATTTCTCATGAAATCAATCAATTTTGGGGTAATTAGTAAATATCTAATTGTCCTGGGAACGCCCCTTTTAAATCGCCAAAATGTGACGTCATCTAAAGAACGGACTAATGAACCAAATTCTGTAGATGACGCGTCATGACGTAAGCCAATGAATTGTAAATCACATGTCGATCACGCTGCCGATTCCGGACCCTAAATGTGGGTGGGGCGTAAACTGGCTGCTAAGTGAGATTTGGCATCAGAAAACTAGTCTTAAATCACTACTGTGTTTATTTTCATGGATTTTTTTTCGGCAGACCTATGTTTCAAGTCATCAACTATGGAATAAGTGTCAAAGTACGTTGTATTCTTTAGGTCCTTTAAGTATGTTGGGCAGTAAACTCTAATTGGTGCAGTCACATTTATAGCTATACTACCGTGGAATACATACCCTATAATTCCATTAAGACAAAATATAGGTATCGAGAACACAATTTCCTGTACAAAATAGTGGAAGGTTATTTGAACTGTGTTACATGTATTTAGATCATTTCATTTAATACAAATAGTCAATTTCAAGGTATTTTGTGTCAAAGTGTACAGATAATCAGAGATACGATAATAATCTTTTATATATATTCCCAGAACTGCTGATTATATCAATCATATTAGGCGCTATATTAATCGAGTATATTATTATTATTATTATTTTAACTTTTAGCATTTAAGCAAAATTGGGCCTTATCACTCAGCTCTTGACTGAAAGGTGCACAAGGGAACATCAATATTACACGTCCGACAAATTATGATAGCTGAGCACTTATTTATGTTAAAACCCGTTAAAATGATCCATTAAATTTGTCATATTCAACCAAAATCACCGGGAGCTTTTACATTTTCTCTCGTACTCGGTTATTGGCAACATACGAATGAAATTAAGCTTTTTTTCTCTCCAAATATCTCCCTAAATTATGGAAAATATTGTAGCCAATTGTAGCCACAATCAATGGGCAATACAATCTAACATAAATGCTCACTCTAGGTAAACATCGTTCTTTTTTCTACATGTATGAAACTATCACAAAGCCCTGGTCACAATGAAACCCACGATTTTGTTTGTTGTACGAAATGTACTTTTTTCTGTCATTGTTAAATATGTGGCATCATCCACAACATGTAATTTGCGCACGAATGTCGTACGATTGACGTATGGTGACGTGTTTTCACGACACACGGTTAATACACACATGTCGTGGATCTGTCCTGGCTTATGACCAGGGCTGGTATAAGTTTGAAGTAATAAATAAAGGTTTTCCCGACCAATTTCGTAAACTTTTCATTCGTATTGATAAGCGGTTCATTCAAATTCGTGAAATTAAGCTGAAGGCTTAAAACTGTCGTTCAAAATTGTATTTCCTTCATTCTATTTAGCTCTTCGCTCAAGTGATTTGCACTTATAGCATTCAATTTAAAAAGCACGCTATTAGCATTCAATCTCGCCAACAGAATTCACGGAAGGCGGTATTACGTAATCACGAATTTTCTCGCTTTAAATTGAATGACAATTTTACGAAATAGAAACACATTTTAAATTGATTGCAAACAAAATGCTTTCGAATGATCGTTATATGAATTCAAATGCTAAAAAAACGAATTTGAACTACAAAATACATGTACAGCTGCGGTGACAAAATCGGCGAAATTGAACGCACACAACATTAATTCATGTGGCCAACTTACAAAATTGACCGAGAAATCATATATTACCACCTCGTTATTAGATTGACTATTTCAAAAAGCCCATTAGTTAGTTGTATATTATCATGTGAGGGTTCAAGTCTAATAGGTTTTTGTTCGTTAACGTCACTTGCTCGTAATTATTCGAAGGAAAATATTCGATTTCTTCTCTATCACCATATCACTACTCGTTATAATGACTATTATTTATTATATTCCACATACTTATAATCTTGCTCTTCGATTGGTCAAAAGGTAATCACGTGATGAAACATAGTTTCGCCCATCATTGATGGGAGAAGAAACTTCGTTACACTATGTAGATATCTTGGGTGAAAGTGCGTTGCACTCACTATATAATTTGGTAAGGTACTATCCACACCCCGTGGTTGCATTGAATTGCTGTGGAGAGTGTGTATTCAAATTCCGCACTATTCAGCAGACCATAGAAGTATGACTCCAACACTGCCGTTGTATTGTAGGTACCGGGTACGATATGGTCTGCTGCATTTAATACGGTATTTGAATAGCCACACACTGCACGGTCAATTCAATGCAACCGCGGATGTGTGTGTTGCGCGAATTACAAATGTAATGCGTACTTTGCACTGTATATGTATCGTACACCGCTTGCCATGACTTAGCTCTGACGTTTAGACTTTAGAACGTTGACTTTTGAACTGTTTTAGTGTTTCATCATCATTGATTACAATTTTCTTGGAGTCTGACTTGGAGTTGGAGTTCACTTTCATTTTATATAGACCCAAGTGCTAGCCTATAGCATTAGGCTATGGAATTTTCATGGAGTTTATAAACAATTGGAATAGCCATTGTTGGTAAGTAGATCAAAGTCTAGTACCGGTAACTGTAGTGTTAGTGTTAGAACTAGGCCTAGACATTAAAAGCAGTTTAAGTTGTCTTTCTCGTAGACCTAGCTACCAGTGAAATGTTTCCAATGTAGAATATAAAGCAAATAATCACCTTTTGGTTTCAGGCGATGGCAAACCATCACTTCCTCGGCGATCTGAATGTATACGCTATCTTTCCTCAGCTTCGCTTCGGAAAGATAGCTACATCCAGATTGCCTCGGAAGTGATAGTTTGTCTTCACCAACGGTAATTATTTGCTTACTATCTTGGTTATGTTTGTTTGACTTTGAATACATATGCACGGTTTCCGTCCACCTTGCATCGGAAAGCATTTTAAATAGTTATAGGACACAATCATATTATTGTAAGAATGAGACGTATACACATTAAAATAAGCCTTTTATACTTTCCTGGGGCTATCATTATTGTCGATAGTAAGCAAACATGTTATCGTGATCAAAGTGTCAAACAATGAGATATTTGTATAATCTTTTATGGAACGGTTCGTGGACGTAATTCTAAACCAGTCAGTCGACAGACATGAATAATAATAAAAAATAAAAAAATAAAAAATCAGTTGCATTCAATTGTATAGTTTTGTAATTACATGTATATTATCAATTCGATTACTGTCTGGAAAAAAAAAGAGTTATATTTAGACAAGTAATTGTAATGGTTCGTGTTCATTATTCCAGACAGTGAGTCAGTGGGCCATTGTATAACAATCTGTCAACATTATAGGTTTTTCTCCTATTGTCCACACACTCGTATTCTTCCGGGAGGCGAGGGCGGGGGGGGGGGGGGGGGGGGAGGGGGCGGGGGGGGGTGGCTGCTTAGTTTATGAATTCGAACCCCATCTTCCTTTACTGACCACTTTATGCATGTGAGTGGAAAATAATAAACACAGATTTTCATAACACCAATTCTCAATTGCGTTTGCATAGTTATATAGGTCCATCCTCTTATGGGATACAACTTGCCCTTGCCCCAATCTTTGCCCCCCCCCCCCCCCCTCCCCCTCCCACTCCCTCTCCCCGGTATGTTTTCCCCCTTTTGAATTCCCCTATTTCCCCAATAAAAATGATCATTAGCGCCTCGGTATGGGTTGACTTTGGGTTGCCACTTCTCAATGTCGTCTGCACTACTACTACTAGCTCGGGGAAAAGGTCACGTGATCACTCCGAGGGACGATATTATGAATACAATTATGTATTATAAATAATCAGTACATGCCAACCGTTGCAATAGCATAATTTAATTGTGTAGAAAGGTTTTTGTCGATAGGGGTAGTTTTTTGCTCAGTGAGCACATGGAGTACATAACTATTAAAAACATTGTCACTTCATGAGCTGTTAACAGACAGAAATTATTACGCACAAAATAAAACGACGTGTATGTAATAATAATGTTTTCATAAAGTTCATGAATATGCCGTTTGACGATTTATGTATGTAAATGCTTTTGTCATATGTATGTTGATATTCAGATTTTTGCTAATCATATGAATTTAATCATTGTCATTAACTTTGATATTGTGAACCCCAAACAATGTTCCATTGAGTTGGACCATTGACATCCAATAGAATTGTATTGAATAATAACGGTTAGTTATTACAGCGCCATTCACGAGAGTACCAGAGCGCTGTACACTTACATCATTACCCTGGCCAGTTCACGGATACACATGTACTCCCCAGGGAGTGGAGATGGTGCACACACTGTGTGCTGGTTTGCATTGTATCCTATGACCTGGGATATCGTACCATATTACGCGCTATATAAATCGAACCTATTATAGTATATATTATTATTCCTGCAGACAAATTGCTGTAAAAACGCATTATCAACACCTTTGACCATGCTAACAATGGATGTATGTTGTTCTTCACTATAATACTATTTTTTTGGTTTATATTCTGAAATAATGTTTATACGTCATAATCAACACCTTTCTCAACACACGGATTTGCAGGCCTCACCATTCCCAGAAATTGTCCTCCTTTTTTTCTCTCTTCCGAAAAACCCCCAACTCAACATGCTGACCAAAAACAGAAGCCGTTCGGGTTTCCCAGAAAATTGAATTTGCTTTTTAAAGAGATAAATACTCGTTTGGAAACCGTTATTTCCTGGAAGGAAATATTGCGTTGTCAGTTCATTACGTAACTCGACAAATTAGCTAAAGAGAGGAAACAACTTGTCGTATTTATGCAGAATAGGGCTTCCCGCTCCTTGATAGCATTAACCGTTTTGTCTCGCAAGGTAAACAACCGAAATTTTGTGAGACGATTCGTGCACATCTGTTATTTAATTGTCAAAGATATTGGGTGAGAGTTATCACAAGAAGGCTTGTTCGTGTATCAAAACAAACCGTTAACCCTTTCAGAACTTGCCAAACAAGTGGTCTATAAAGGAAAGGTTTGTGTTTGTGAGTATGTGGTGGGTGGTGGTGGTGGGAGGGGGGGGGGGGGGGGGGGGGTGGGGAGTGCAATACTCCTCCCCATACTGGATCCCCCTACATTTACACTCATAATCGTTCAGATTTAACATGATCACGTGATGATTTTGCCGAAAAATTATAGGCTAATATACGATTGCAGTAAAATTAGCAGACTTTCCCCGAAAATTAGCTTAATATATAAATGTTTTGTTTTCTTCTTCTTCTGTCCAAAAGTATTCCTGATTGGCCTGAAGTTACCGTATTGTGTGTGAGGGTTTTACTCGAATATTTTTTCGGTGTTTTGTTATGACTTTCGGGGGCTGCAGCCCCGCTCGAAATCCTCTCGACTCGTACACTTATGACTGCCCCCCTTTCACAAAATCCCAACCTCCCTACCCGTTGTGCATGGGTTGACACTAGTACACAACTGAACACCATCAATTAAGTTATACTTCGAACCAATATTTACATGACTTACCCGTCTGCCTCTGAGCACGAAAGGGTTGAGGCCTTAGCAACACTTCCCAACGCCGGTCTGGAAACAGAGTTTGTTCAAGCACTCATAGTCCTATATAGGGAAAAATCAAGAGCACTTCAACTTCAATGGGAAAAAAGACAACTACAACTTTGACGAAAATCCCCCAACTAACTGAAAGCAGGTCAGGAGGGTGTGCAAACTGACTTAATACTGACTTCAGGGCAGTGATGCATCCAAAATATTCCCAGACCCTTTTTTTTGGGGGGGGGGGGGGGGGGATCATAGGGGGGGGGGGGGGGGGGTGGCCAATGATTGTGATTAGGAGGGGTGGTACAGCGTTGATCAAACATTATGTAACATACATGTATATACACTTCCTACAAATTAGGAGGGGGGCTGTGAGGTTGTTATCGCCCTCTGTTTTCATAGCTTCGACACAACTAAAGGGCTCTAAAGGTTGAAAGCTGAAAACTGAATACAAACAGACTGAGGGGATCCTCCATCTCCTTGTACTATCAATGGAGGGGGGGGGGGGCATTAAGGGGGTCAAAACCTTCAAATCGTGTCGGGGTGGGGTGTTCCTAAGTTTTTTTCCTATAACTTTGCCTGCGACAGCTCGAGAGCCGTCAAACAAACAGAACCTTCAAGGGTTGTAAGCTGAAAACTGAATACAGGGAGGGAGGGGTAGAAGGGATAACATCATTATTAAGATCGTGCGTGTGTGTGTGTGTGTGTGTGTGTGTGTGTGTGGGGGGGGGGGGGGGGGTATCGCCCCCTTTTTTCTTAGTAGCGTTGCCTAACACAGCTCGAGAACTGTCAAACAAACAAACAGAACATAATATTCAAAGGTTGAAAGCTGAAACTGAATACAAAGAGGCTGATGAGGGGAGAATGAGATGCTCCATCTACGTCTACTTTTAACTGTCAAGTTGAATGGCGTTGGCAAATATAAAGAGAACACCACAAAGCTAAGTGGTTGTGTGTACACTCAAGGAGCTTCCCTCGACAAACACGGCCCAAGGCAAGTGCTTCTCATGCGGGTTAATTAACCCGTTCCCTACGAGATTCTGAAATCTCCATAGACTTTGTACACAACCCACCCGGTTCCCGTATAGTCAAGGGAAACCTGTCTGCGATATTACCTTGGTTATTCAATTCAGTTATGACAATTATAACTGACGGATTCGCCCTACTTTCTGGTACGTTTTGGCGAGACATTTTCTTCTAAAAGTAATCTAGTTAACTTTGTTGACATAATTTAGGCAAAAATGAAGCGGACAAAGGTGGTTTGATTAAATGTACGTCTACGATGTGATGTAATGCTCTTTGAGTGGTGTGTGATAAGTCTGTATTTCAAACTAATGTCACATGGCCGCGAAAAATTAGCAAAACGACATCAATAAATCATTGCCATACGTTTATACACAGTTTTTGATCAAATCATAAATAATATATACATTCATTACCACGAGAAAATGTGACAAATCGAATGTGGTTTCATACTCTGATTAGAAAGAGTGAAACAACCAGACATAAACAACCACTAGAGACGCTGAATGTGGTCGGTTCAGACAAAGTCAATAGATCACTAAAGGGATCTGGTAATATATATTATACAAATCCACAAAACTTAATTCGAAGTCTAGTGGTTCTCTCATACCGTATTGTATCCGTATTACCAATAGAATCGTGGAACATGTTTATTTCTTTCCACATTACCCTTTCGTTAACAAATATATTTACGATTAAAGTGTTCTGACTTTTAACTATCCACTGGATAGTCATAACTGTGTACAAAGTCAGTGCCAATGAGTTAGCAAATATCACTTTGCATTTTTGCTAAATAACTCGGCCATATAACATGTATAACATCCATGTAACGTGAAATTTCCACACACTACTCAGAGGACATATCAAATTACAAAACTACACATTATACCAACCATTCTTCACTTTCTACACATTCCAACAAAGTTACTAGATCTCTTTAAAGGGCAAGTCTACATCGGAATAAAACATTTTCCCCCAGCCTTTCAATGAACAAAGATGAATAAGACGGTTCACTGATGAATGTTTGAACGAATGGTAGATAAATACGATTGTTACGTACATTTGAACTTCCGTGTAGCCATTGGATTTTTTTTCTTCAAGTTGCTGCCATCTTTCATTATTGTTGCGAATATTGTTCATTATGTAGACGTGTGTATAGCTCAATTTAAATAAAAACCTATACTACAGTAGTTCGATTGCAATATTACTGGTGACCAGTTATACTATGACTAGAACATGTAGAATGTCTAGAAATTCTGGATGCCTTTGCAGAGGGATTCGCATTGATATCGAAGACAGCTGGCTACTTATATTTCACAGGTGTGACATGGTTTAAACAGTTACTGGTAATTTCTGTCTTTTTTAAAACAATTTTATCCCGGAGGACTAAAGTTGTGTTGTGTCGTTTCTCTATCTCGTGCATCCGAAATTAATAGGATACGTAGGATTTACTCAGTATTTTCAAATGCCTTTTGCGAGAAATGGATGGCATACTGTACATCTATCTATACTACTAAAAGAGAAAGATCTGTCTGTCTGTCTGTCTGTCCGGCTATGCAAATCGCCATGCCTTGAGGTATGACCCTCATCTTTCAGGTGATGATTGCTACTACCTTTAGTAAGGTAATGGTCAA
>JBAMJV010007835.1:47500-125550 GCA_037951105.1 Echinarachnius parma
AGGGGTTGCACTATATTTTATCATATTACGTTCTGCTTAATAATAATATTAAGTAATCTATTTTGAACGACAGTAATAAGCAAAAAGGGGAAAGTTGTATTTAGCCCTACGTTTATGTCCATATAACATATTTGGTCCTATAGGACGGCTAGCCTAAGGGTGATCTAGTTCTAAAGAACTATATATCAAACGAATTCTTAAAGTGGACTTCCACATGATTTCAAGCTTCTAATGATTGAAAGACAGATATTCTAGGTCAATAAACACAATTTTGTGTGAAAAAAGTATGATTGTGGGTTCTTATAATTGGCTTTGAAATTCTAATGACACAATTCGCGAGCGAGCTTATTCTATCCCACAATGCACCAATT
The DNA here is from genome assembly GCA_037951105.1 of Echinarachnius parma. NCBI lineage: Eukaryota > Metazoa > Echinodermata > Echinoidea > Clypeasteroida > Echinarachniidae > Echinarachnius > Echinarachnius parma. Next base: position 47,872 of record JBAMJV010007835.1, read on the forward strand.
TGTGACGTGCGCCCCTCACTATGCGCCTATCTATGTTTTTACACTGCAGCGAATGTGTTCTTTTGATCGGACCAATACAATGCTCGATCATGAATAGTTTAGTCCACGATGCGCCACTCAACCGTGCCTTTGAGCATTACTGCATTGACTGAACCGTTTGAAAATACTTGCCTGCCCGAAATAAGCCAGTTCGTAGTTACAATCTGCGCATGCGCGTATTTACTTCCGGGTATTTTGATATTCCATCGATCGTGAGAATCAAAGGAGCCACACGTGCAATTGAATGCGAATTATTTGTTTACGTTTTTAAAATCTGGATCAGGATAAAAATAAGCCCATCATTTTTGTATTCACCACATCAAAGGTTAATAGCATAATATGTACTATTTCATAGAACAAGAACCGGTTTGATAGAATGTGTTATTCATGTGTAATGATGATATTTATTGATCAATAATTTCACCGAGCCTTGCTTGGCCTGGCTAGCACGCACGTATAGGTGTACATAATAGTGTACATAGCATTGTGCGGAGATTATCGTCTTCCGCTTGCTGCACTATCCAACGCAAAAACAGTTTTTGCCGTCTGATTTCTCTCTCCATTTATTAGCAAATGCAAACAAATTTCGTTTATGTGATCCACAATTTATATAAATTGATAATGATTACCGACTTTCTTGTTTTGAAGACCGCGCAACATGTCGAAAGATATAATATCCCGTCTGTTTTCCTTGCCGTTGGCGTCCTAAAACTTAGCGTTCAATTTTGAACGGTACATTGTACGAATGGGTGGTATGCTTATCGCCCGCCTTGGTATCATTATTGCGTGTGAATGATTCACCTAGATCATTCACAAGAAAGATGATTACAAGAAAGTTGATATGGAGAAAAATCGGTAAATTCTTGAATATACTTTACATCAAATGTGTTCTTTATGAGTTTATGCAGCTGCTCGTATTTTTTCCACTTTGATTTTATGCATCTAATGTTTGTTTTATGCTGTCAAACTAAAATTATCCGGTAATATGACATACTACCATACACTTTACTGTACGTTGATCGCCCGTTGATGGAATATCGGACTACGCCCTCTGTCGTCACCCAAGCTCCATAGTCTAATTACGAACTGGCTTATTGTAACACGTTTGGCTTTCATTGGAATTTGAATAGACACAAAGTCCCGTAAACGTGGTTATTGAATTTCCTGGCTCTGCATGGCCGGCTATTATGAATGACACATGCAGTGATCACAATGCAGTGGCACCGGATTCAAGCCTACTCAAGAAATTGAGCAAAGTGAGGGTGCTACGAAGGGTCTCATGATTGTGTGCAGTAAATTTAATTATTTCCTCAGAGTTAATGACATTAGAAAAATCTCTTAGAAATCAACCATAGAGAGTCAAATCCTGAACATATTCAAGCACATCCATAGATTTATTTCCAATATACTGTACTTTTTAAAAACTCGTCCGGAATTCTCCTTTAAGACGAATATCATGAACGTTTGTGTCCAAAGAGAACAAGATACTGCCCAGGACCGTTGACCAATGCGTACTTTTTGTAGTGTAGTGTATTATGTTCATAAATCATTAATTTCGAACGATATTATTTTCAAAAATGTTTAACCGCGGCTCTATCTGCTGCGAAGGAGCAGAGAATTATAGGGGTGGATAATTAAGAGTGGTAGTATTTAGTGAAAGGGGTATGGTGCGGATCTAGAGGGAGGATCGGAATGGGGCAATAATATATATTGGGGGCAAACAACAACTTGAAAAGAAAGTCCCCTCGACCGACTTGAGTCAATATTGGCACAAGCGTGTAAGTGGGACGTTTACACAAGGGATGTGTGATGATGGCGATGACGATGATGGTGATGGCACAGTACATCGTACGAGGGGGAAAAGAGTTGTAAGATAGTCTATTGGTGGATTAGGTATTGTTGTGGTAACGGGCAATCGAACGCTTTTATCGCACGCATAACTGCGAAACACTCGAGAAAGAATGCACCGCGTGTGCTTCGCATTAACGCCATGGGCACACATCAATACGAACACACAATTGTATTCATACGCAAAGTAATTGATGTAAACAAAATCACATCCAGTCCAATGGTATAGTCGTGATTTATCAAGCTATGATTTGATTAAATTCCCACAACTGAGCAATGTTTCAAACCCGTATGAACATTAATTTAACACGACCATCAGAACATCATCTTTCGCAAGCCATAAAAGTAACCCGCGCATAGACTAGTTAATCAATATAATTGGACAGCTAATGAGTTCAACATTTATCAACTTGGAATAACGCTCAACAAAATTATCATTAGTTATTCCATTATAATGAATGCATTTTCATCGTCTCGAAGAACTTATATTTTAAAATGAACCCTTGACGCTAAAATGGGGGGACAATGTGTACTCCCAATGCATGTGCACAATTTTTACTCGTTAGGGAGCAATCCTTCCAAGCTGCATCTTAAACTATATATATAGGAACGATCAGTAACGTAAAATAATGTTTTCACCTCTAATCGGGTCTCCATTTCTTCGCCTGGGATGTGAGTAGCAACTACGGAAAACATATATTGCTGAAAGACAAGCGTATACTAGTTTAGGTACTGAACCCTGGGCCCTCATATTTAAAGATGAATACCTAACTAATACACCACGACCAAAACTAAAAACTTTCTTCTTTAGCTACAGTCATGGTCCAGTTGTTATTATTTTGTAAGCAATGTGATACCTTGTGCACAGCGCTTTATAAGTAACCTGTATTATTACTAATGTTTTTATCATTATTATTTTACTTATTGTTATCATTTTATTGTTATTGCTATTATTAGTATTAGTAGTAGAAGTAGTAGTAGTATTATCGCTATTATTATTATTATTATTATTATTATTATTATTATTATTATTATTATTATTATTATTATTATTATTATTATTATTATTATTGTTCGCATTAGCATTATCATTCTGAACGTACGATTGAAGAACATATACTAATTTTATATTATAGTGTCAATGACTTCGTCATACAGAATGTTGGTATATATGCGTACTCATAACATGTGTTAACAAGACATAAAAACAAAACAATACAATATATCAGTTACAAAATTATTTCAAAGGCATGTTGCAATGAGCAGTTACGAAAAAGAACGAACAATAAATTATTATGTCGAGTTTGGCCGATGTAAGATCGAATGAATTTCTACATTCAGCAAAATGCCGTATATTACACACTTGCCCTTTGTTCAATGCATACACAGAATGCAATTTCTATAATGAGCACAATACTATAGGTTTTCCCATCCATTTTCACACTCTTTAAATTCAATTTTATACATTTTGTACTTCAATTTTGTCCTGATGAGCCTGGAATGCGCTTATACCAACTTCAATTTCGTCTTTGGTCGATCAATTTTACAAAAATTCCACTCAATTTAGTAATTTATTTGTTACACATTATCGTCCAGTATAATTCATAATATTCATTCATATTCCTCGGTCACAGATGTGTTCAGCAACCGTGACCGACGAATTTGAACTGTTATTGACGATAAAGCATCAAAAACGACTAAATTGAATGGACTTTTTTTTGTAAAAATCGATCGACCGAAGACGAAATTGAAGTTGGGATTAGGACATTCCAAGCTCCTCAGCAGGACGAAATTGAAGTACAAATTTATAAAATTGAATGAAAAAAAAAATGGACGGGAAAACCTAAATTATATAACTTTATATGGACCAGACAAAAATGACATTATTACTCGTAGACAACACTACCGGCAGGATAGATGACAGTTAAGCCCGGCGCAGACAGAGCCGACTCGACCCGATCCGACTGGTTTTAATCAGGCTAGAGTTGTATGGGCCCGGTCGGTCGGAGCAGATTTATCGTGTTGAATCGGCCCCAACTGGCATCCGACTGTCTCTCGACTGGCAAAATGTGTGTTGCGAGGCACTGAAAACTGAGCCGATCGGAATGACAACCAGTCGAGTCGGCTCTGTCTGCGCCGGGCATTATACATTTCTCGATTTGAAGCCTTCTCATTTTGATAACAACCAGTTATTAATATAACACACAACTGTAATATACGTAGTAGATATACACGAATAACATTTGGTTGATTTGTTTTCTTTTAATTGTATGGCGACTAACATGTATTTCGGTGAAGATTTTCTAGACATTATATCTCTGTTTGAATTTGAGTTGTCGCAAAAAATTGTTTCCATGTTTAATGCACAGGTACCGATAATCAAGGTATTTTTTTTTTAAAACATGACAATATATTTCAATGAGAAGCAGTAGATATCAATATAATTTAACCATACGATGATTCGTCAACAAATATGATGAACACGATGTAGAGTGATCGAATTAATTATGCAAGCCTCGACGAGTATGCTTATTGGCCCGGTCAGATGTCAACCCGGATATCAACGGATAGCGGAAACGAATGCCCAACGAATAGAAAATTTGCGAAATGAAATTATCCGGTGATGAAAGTCGTCTCCATTGCTTTATGTACAAGACATAGAACAACGTACATCACCGGACAAGGAACGGACAAGAAACGCATACGAACGGAGACGAACGGATGGAAAATTTAGCTCTCCGTTTGACGTCCGTTTACGCAATCCGTTGATATGTGACCGGGCTATATATTCCACACATAATTTAAAGTGATCAATTAACTTTCAAGTAAATTTCAACAAAAATTACTTTTGCACTTCTCTTATACCTTGTTGTTTGGCTTATGGTTACAGAAGAATGAAATGGGTTTTGATTTTTCAAATAATTATGGAGATATTTAATGGGACATTGTCCAAATCCTCAAAATCAATTGGAATTCTCGTGGTTCCCCCATCCATACCTTGTTGTATTCGTATTAACAATAAAAGCATGGGACAGTTTTCGGTTTTTTCAAATTTCCCTTTCGTTAAAAAGATATTTACGATTGAAGTGTTCAGATGTTAAATTATCCACTGGACCGTCAAAACCGTGTACAAAGTGAGTGCAATGAGTTAGTGAATATCACTATGCATTTTTGCTCATTACTCGGCCAACTTGAAAATTTCACACAATACCCAGTGGACATATCATATAACAACAATATACATTGTATCAACCACTCATCACTTTTGTCACATGTCAACAAAGTTACTAGATGATTTCTTTAGCGTTTATGGACGCTTACGATCGGAATAAAATCACACATTGATTTTTTTCTGTCTTTAACAAGGTAAGCAATATTAATTTTCTATGAAAATCTCAAATAGCATTATCAATAAGTCTCAATATTATTACTTTTGGGGGGGGGGGGGGGGGGGGAATATAAAGGTAATGGATCACTTTAATAAAAAAATCTCTCCTGGATATATTGATCATCAAAACAAGTTTTCAAGATACAAAATTGGAAATAAGACTACAAATTATTAAAATGAATGACTTGTTTTCTCTCTTAAAACTAACCACCACTTGGCAAGATTCGATAGATACACGTTCCACGCGAATAAAATGTATTATATCAATAAATATGAGGAGATTGTCATTATGACTTGCAAGCAACGTTTTTGAGTTAACTTGGGTATGAACGATTTTATATCTCAGTAAAAATATGATGAACAACTTGTGTATATCAAAACGAATTCAATACGCTTGATAATATAGACATCGATCGTTATCATATCCAGTTACCGCAAATTATCCGTACAAAATATTGATAAATAAATACATGGACATTTTGAACAAATTTTCCAGAAGTCGTTTTCTAACCACATACACACATAATGAAATGAATTAAACAATATAATTTATAGAACATTTCAATATGACATGTTTTTGTATTGATTCAACATGAATATAATAAATATAATATACACATGCTGTTGGTACGTGTACATTCCCCCTGTCTTCATAATAGCCATTGGGCAAAGGGTATTGTTCAGATTTATTGGAGGGTTCTTAGGTTACTTGCTCCAACAATAATTTTTTTCTATCACCTTTAATACCTGCCCCAAAATGATGTGATTCGACCCCAAATGAGAATGATGATGTTGACCCAAACTCAGACGAGTACGCCCAAAATATGAGAAGAATTTTGTCTGGGTTTTGGATTTTTTTTTCTCCAAAAATTGTACAGGAAAAGCAGCCCGTTCTCCTAGGATTATTATCACCATCGTCTTAATTTTTAGATCCTATAATAAACATATGCATGGTTTCAACAAGGATATGCTTTGATCTGTATAATTATATTATAGTGCGATTGGAAATTTTGCTGAAACAGGATTCACAGAATCGCTATACAAACATGATTGATTGCATTGTTTAAAACAGAATGCATCCCCCCGACCAATTCAGTTTTAAGAAAAAAAAAAGAAAAACGAAGGACGATTTTCTAATCCAGAAGTGAACATCTTTAACATCATCGACTGTTCAGGAAGTAATATGGGCTTATCATGCTTATGGTGAGAAATTATTCTCAAATAAAACCCAAGAATACCGTAGTTTTGTGGTTTATTTAACCAGTTGTGGTGTGAGTTCGATAACAAAATGTGGTCTAGAGTTAAGAATACATGTCCAGCAATTGTACATAAATAAAACGTTTTTAACGACACAATCGTGTGTCATACCCACCGATGGTCGCCTACTTTGAACAGTTACTAAAAGAAATTGTTGTCAAGAAAATAATTTAAAGCGTTAGAACTTGGCTTTTGCGGTTTCTTTGAGGAAACCTCCCTTCACCACGGTCACCGAACACGGTCGCGTCCTCGATATGGTCCATGCCGGGACTAGGTGGCGACGGCGCACACGGTCGATCGAGATCGGGCCCGTCATCGATTAAGCCCTCGAGCCTCGACTCGGGCCTACTGCCATATTGTGGCGTTCGACGTGAACGTCCTTTGCTACTCGTGGGTCTGTTCCGCGAGGTTTGCGAACCCTGGTCGTAGTCTTGCTCGTTGCAAGAAAGATGACGACCATCGAGCTCGTTTGATCGGGATGCGTGTAGCGGTCTGTGCCTGTTATTCGCGTGTTTGACGGCGTTGACGGCGGCAGCGTCGCGCCCGGAAGCGAAAGGCTCGTTCGCGTTCGTGTTCTTCGTTCGCGGCGATACCGATTCAAAGTTCGCCGTGATGGTTTCGGTATGATGTCGCTGATGACCTGCCGGCTCGCTCGTCGACTGAGACCGCCGCCCGTACCCTGTGCGCGGCCTGCCGTCGCCCGCTTTCGAGTTCGCGTTGTTGAAGTGCCTGACGCCTTCTGGCTCCTTCGCCTCGGTCTCCTCGCTGAACGATGAGGCGCGAATCCTCCGGCCGTACCCACTCTGCGGTCTCGACTGGCCCCTGGACTCCGGCCGGGTGGTGCTGTTTCTACTTGACGACGTCCGTCTCAATCGCATGTCGTCGTCGTCGCCGTTTCGCCCATTGTGGTCGCTGATGGATGTGTTCTCTAGCCTCGCGGACAGCGGAGGCAGCGGATGGAAGGTTCCCTCGCGCTGCAGCGAGGGGTTGACACCATCCACACCATGTCCAAACATTTTTCCGCCGCCATTGCTAGAGATGTTGTTATTGTTCTGCTGACCGTTGATGTAAAGGCGCTCGCTAGTCTTGACGAGCTCGCCGTGTTTGACGGCGGTATGCGACTGCTGGTTCTCGGGCGCGAACGCCGGATCGTCCAGTGAGTTCTCGTCGGGATAACTGCGATGTTGATTCCGATCACCGCCCAAAGAAAGGCTTCCCTTTATCGACGGCAGAGGGTTCTTCTTGTTCTTGGCGTTCGAAACGTTGCCTCCCGGGTTCGTCGCGAATCGTGGCGACTGCTGGCCGTGCACGATGTCCAGCACTTCCTGAACGGATTTTCTCGAGGGGCGATCACGAGTATAACTACTCGTATCACCGCTGTATTCGTCGACGTCCTTCATCGCGTGATGTCGTCGGTTCTCACGTTGCGCAGAAGAAACCGTGATCGTAGGATCACATTGCCACTAGCCACAAACAAATATAAACGTGGGGATCCGAGCAACTCTTATCGAAAGAATGTTGCTCAAATATCCAGTCTGTTCAGCCAATACTCCAAAAATATTTATTCGATTATCACATTATCTATCTATCCTTTCAAAGCCGGCGTAACGTAAAAAGTTCTTTCGGTAGCAATTTCTATTTACTAAAATTATCCAATCGGAGAAGAAATATCCGTAATGCGTGCGGTGCCTGGTGAATCCGCAACAACGAGTGAGCTATGAGAACGAAGCGAGCTAGCTCTAAATGAACGGTGCCAACTGGGAAGAATAATTATAAGCACCCACAGTACAGTCGGGGCTCATTCGTGTGAAGATTGTTGTCACTAGATGGCGCTGTCTACAAACTTGATATTTATGGCTCTGATATGTGCGTGGGATTTTCAGAGAGAGATGGATGAGATAAATAAAATACAGACGTTACTATAACTTGTTGTTATTTTTTTGTTTAATTCATCGATTAAAAGGGTTTGGGACCCACGTATTATTCCAGCGATATTGGATTTTTAAGCCGTTTTTTAGATAACTGATGTTGATCAAAGATCTTAAAGGGATCCTAGTAACGTGGTTGACAAGTGCAAAAAGGGATCTAGTAACTAATGATGAGCACCGGCGCCGATTCCATCCGAATTGTTTGAGAACAATGCTCTGCCACCCCCCCCCCCCCCCCCAATGCATTGTGTTTTCGGATGGAATCGGCGCGCCTGATGATGAGTGATTAATGAAATGTGTATTGGTGTGATCTGATATGTCCACAAAGTAATGTGTGAAAGTTTCACATTATTTGGGATGTTTTGGGGCCGAGAAATGAGGAAAAATGCAACGTAATATTTTCATTGCACTTACTTTGTACACGGCTTAAATTATCCCGTAGACAGTTAACATCTGAATACTTCAGTCGTAAATATCTTTTGAACGAAATGGAAATTTGAAGAACCAAAACCTGTCCCGTGCTTTTATTGTCAATAGAGGCTTTTCGCAAATGCTACGGAGGACATCTAGTACGCCGTAGCATTTGCGAAAAGCCTCTAATATGAATATGACAAGGTAGGAGAGAACCACTAGAGTTCGAAGTTTTGAGGATTTGGACAATGTTACTATAAGTCCCTATAATACTTCCAATTATAGTATTTTCTGACAATTTCGTTATTTCTTTATTCGTATTGATAAGCCTTTCATTCAAATGCGAAAAGGAGCTGAAGACTTGACATTTTGGTTCAAAATTACACCCCCCCCCCCCCCCCCCCCCCCCCCATTCGAATCGGTTCTTCAGGCAAGGGGTTTAGCACGCGTAGCATTGTTAAAATCCACAACGCCTACTTCGAGCTTTTTCACACTCCTCGATGTATTCGTATTACCAATCGAAGCATGGAACATGTTTCAGTTTTTCGAATTTCGTTTTCGTTATAAACATACATTTATGTTTGAAGTGTTCGGATTTGAAAGTATTCCTGGGAAACTCTCAACTGTGTACGAGGCTAGTGCAATGAGTATAGCAAATACTATCACTGCATTTTCTCTCATTACTCGGTCATATGACATCGATAGATTTTTCATGGAACTCACACATCTCTCAGTGTACATATCAGATCTCAGCAAATAACACACATTTTATCAACCTATCGACAGTTTTTGGCAAATGTCAAAAATATTACAAGGCCCCTTCAACAAGCACGCTTTTACCATTCACATTCGCGAACAAACGCAGAACCATATAATTTCGTGCATTTAAAGCCCTCTAGTAACTTTGTTGACATGTGCAAAAAGTGATGAATTGTTTTACGCAATGTGTATTATTGTTATCTGATATGTCCAATCAATGGGTATTGTGTAAAAATGTATGGAAATTATATGGCGGAGTAATGAGCCAAAATGCAAAGTAATATTCACTAACTCATTACACTGACTTTGTACATTACATAGTTATGACTGTCCAGTGAATAGTTTAACATCATAACTCTTCAATCGTAAATATCTTTTTAACGAAAGGGAAATTTGAAAAACCGTAACCTGTCCCATGCTTCTTTTGTTAATACGAATATAACAAGGTACGAGAGAACCGCTATAATGTTTTGGGGGGGATTTGGACAATGTTAGATCCCTTTAAAAGTAAATGAGTTGCCCGAGATGTACTGCCATTCAAAGCATATATACATTTTGAATTGTGGTCAGATTTCTACAATATCTTTTACATTATATTGAGATAATCATTATCATACAAACACGACACAAACACACAGACACACACGCGCGTGCGCGTGCACATACACATACGCAACACAAATAAACGCACACACATACACATCAAAACACAGACACAAACATACACATCCATGCACAGACAAACGCGCACACACACACACACACTAACTCACACACACACACACACACACACACACACACACACACACACACGCACACACACACACACACACACACACACACACATATACACCCACACATGCACATACAAACACACACACACACATACACACACACACACCCCCACATACAAACACAAACACACACACACACTATGGTATACATACCAACATTAAATAATATTAAACAGACTTTAAGACAATGAACGAAATAAACATGTCTGAATATCATATAAAACACAGTCATGTTATAGGGAGATTAAAAATGTACACAAGTACCCAACAAAATAAACCCAATACACACTAGAGTTGTTTTGCTTTAATTGCTATTTTTAATCTGTCTTCCATATTGTCACATTCCATTATACTGCTTATAAACAGATTGACTCGACGAATAAGGGTACTTAAATAAGTGATTTTCAACTGGTGACCATGAATTCGAATTTGAAATATTATATCAAAGTCATTTCAGTAATACTATTACGTTTTTAAAGAAACCGTCCACATTTTGCAAGCCGAAGTTGTAAAGTTGCTAGATAATTGTCAGATATGCCATACGAAAGGAAATATGTTTTTTAGAATTATTTTGGTTAAGCACCATCGAAGAGATTCTAAGAGATTTGCAATATAAAATGGTGCTTTTATTTGACTTTGGTATGAAAGATAATGATTATCAATGATACATAGATTTAAAAAAAGAATCTAAGAAGGAGAGTACGAAGGAATTTTCTTTCCTTGTATTTTTATTTCAAAAACAAGTATAATTGTGGTTTATGTAATGTTTTACTGAACTTGACGATGTCTGAAAAATGAGGGCGGTATTTTAAAATCATATCCCGTGCAGGAGATCATGGAACCAATTATAACATCTGTTTATGTCTTCTTTGGTTACAAAAATGGCGTTGATTATTTTAAACCAGATTATTCTCATTTTGGATGAGGGAATGTATAATGAGAGAATATAATTCTTGATTATATATTCATTATCCATTTTTTGAATTATGGATTCATTATCTTGTTTCCAATAATATGTATATCTCTATTTTTGTAAATTATTATAGTTCATTTGTAATGTTTTGTTGGAAGCATGAATACATTGAAATTGAAAATTGAAAATTAGAATTTTTCAATGATTTACTGAATCCTTCCGATGTAATCCATGTTACAGTATACGTTGCACCGTTCCGTACGAGCTCTAACGCTAGATGGTACAACCTATTATGTATCTATTTAGTATTATGTAATGCGGTGCAAAGCTGGGTAATTTTAATTCTACCAACAATGTTACGCCAGCATTGGATTTGTATAATCCGTAAACATATCGGAGATGATTATAACGAACAATATACCACGAGATCAAGACATGCAGGTATTAATTATATTTGTATGGTTAAAATAGTTAGAATCACCAAATATCTTGTTTGACACGCAATGAGTTTTAATGCGAATAATTGTGCACTGTATATAGTGCAGCTCCGCTTTAGAAATATTCACTCTCATGTTCATGTTTAGTATTATTATCATTGAACCATTTACATTCACCGTTATCCTTTCGCTCAACTGCATTATAAGCATAAGCATCTAATTTATATACAACTTTCGGATAACTTTGGGGAAACCCCCATTTACGCATTCCCGTCGTTATTATTCTACAGAGGAAGAGATGTCAAAAGAGGCAATGGTCGCATTTCATAAGTCAGATCTTGCAGGAGTACGTTGCAAAAAGGGCAAACACTTTACACTTGACTGGACGAAACGTATACTGTACTAGGTCGCTCAAATCTTAAGAACAGCTGTGGGAAAGCTAGGAAAAGCATATTTATTGGCCAAATTAATTGATCAACATTGTTAGAATAACGTAAAAGAGGGTTGATATAGTACAATTTTACACTTAAAATCGTTAAATATATTACAGAAATATAAGTTGAATTTTCACGCTCGCCGCTTAGATTTGGCCCAAATTTCATAACTTGTTATCCCGGTTTCGCAGGCTATAACGTATGTTTATACTTGCGGCTAAACACTTGAGTTCGCTTGCGGAGCGTGGAATTTTATTTTTCATTTCTCGACTGGTCAATTTCCAAGAAGTTTTATGTCAAAATCCTTACAATATTGAACACATATTTTGAATGTTACATTCTTACCATGCACGGTCGGTGATAAAAGCGTGTATATCAACGAAATTTGTGTGTGTTGGACGTTTCCCATGCCTGCTATGTAAGCTTTATAAAGTAAAACAGTACTACAAACCAATTAATGGGCATACATAACCGGTAGACAATACTAGCGTTTGGTCCTTATAGAGTGTTCAGTGTTGCTTTTACGCACCGGCCCCCGCCGACTCGTTTCATGAGACCCAATCGACAGCTCGAGGGTCTTTCACACCACGTTGAATGTCATCTTCAAGCCTTGCTCGCCCCAGTAATCGTCCGACTTGAGGATCGAGTAGAAGAAGTTACTCTCGGTCGTAAAAGACTCGCGTTCATCACCGCACACTCTGTAGTACGTTCAAAAATCAAAATGGCGGGAGAAAAGGTAGATAAAAATCATTATGATCTGGGGTAATAAGTATGTGTTTATGGTAAGTGTATATAGGTTGCAATATGTTCTAATAGGGATTCGCACACACAAATCTTAAAATACGCGAAACATTATTATTATTATTATTTTTTTTAATGGGATCAAGGGATCAATATACAGGGTGGCCCACACATAACGGAACGGGGTACTTGCCATACTAAAGACTCATGATGCCGGGCATACTGCATCGAGTAACGGTCAACTGTGCGCCATTGTGAGTGTGCGTTCAGCTGTGTATAGAGAAGAAAGGGTACTAACAATGGCCCACGCATTGAACGTTACTAGTTGCTATGACGGGCATCACGTGCCTTCATTATAGCAAGCACCCCGTTCCGTTATTTCTGGGCCACCCTGTATAAAGAATAAAGGAATTTTTGCACCATCTCAACTCCCAGGGGAGCATACGAGCACACACCCGACCACGTATACCCGTAATAATGATTAATGACGGTGACTTACGTTTTGGGGCAGTCCAGGACCGATGCTCCATACCAGTAGAAGAACTGATCCCAATAACATTCGATATCGTCTTCCACCATGCCGTCAATGGTCACTGCGATATTGGAACCCTCTGGAGCCTGTTCACATTCGAAAGATACGATAATATTATAGATGCCGTTGATAACTGTTTATGTCGGGGTTAAAGTGGTATTCGAGTTTTGGTATATATAGAGAGTACAGTTTGGGTCAAACTTAATTGTAGTAACCAAAACCTGCATCAAAAAAATAGTTATAACTCCACATGCTCAAAAGGTATACACATTTACAAACGACTAAGTAAAAAACCCGTTATCATTAAAAAAAAGAGCTGTTAAAACTCAAGAGGGCGCTCTCTAAAAACTCATTGGTTTTAACCATTTTTAATAACAAAAATTGTGCATGTGCTGTTTTGTTAAAGGGGTAGTACAGTTTTGGTAAGGCTGAACTTTAGTAACCAAACCTGGACAGTAACATTATAAACTAATAGTTATAACTCCACCATGCTCGAAAGGTATACAAAATTACAAACGGCTAAGTAAAAAGCCTGTTATCATTCAAAAAGTGCCATTAAAACACAACAGGGCGCTTTCTAAAAAGGCATTGGTTTCAACCATTTTGCATACAAAATAATGCATGTGATGTTCTATTGAAATAATGATTAAGTAGATAGATCATCAACAACTATTTAAAAAACGCTTTTGAAAATTTTTGAAAAAGTGTAAGCACTTTTTAAATTTTTTGAAAAAATCATCTAATTATTTGGGCCCCAAATGTTTATAAGATCAAATATATTTATTGATATTTCAGCCGTTTCTGGACCGATTTTGACCAAATAAAGTTTATTCTGCCATTAAAATTGCATGTTCTCTCAAATTCGACACTCAGTTTTTCATTATCGCACAAAAAAATTGTGGTGTGCAGCGCCCTCTCTACCAAAACTAAACTACCCCTTTAATATAATGATTCAATAGAGAGATCATCAACAACTATTTAAAAAAAACCTTTGAAATTTTGTGCAAAAATGTTAGCATGTTATATACATCTTTTTTAAATCATCGAATAAACCTGGAGTCCCAGGTTTATTCCAATCGGATAATTATTTACTGATATTTCAGCCGTCTCTGAACCGATTTTGATCAAATAAAGTTTATTCTGTCATTAAAATTGTACGCACTTTCAACTTTGACACTTAGTTTGTCATTACGTCACACAAAATTATTTCGTGCAGCACCCTCTGTACCAAAACTCAACGATCCCTTTAATATACGCACATGCACATTCTGATTGAATGTTAATCTTTTGACAAAGTCTCTAATCTGACCCCCGGAAAAGACTTCCGGGTCTTGTTTCATGGAAGGCTCTTAAGCCCTCTGCAGACAGAGCCGACTCAACTGGTTTTCATTCGGATCGGCTCAGTTTTCAGTGCCTCGCGACACACATTTTGCCAGTCGAGAGAAAGTCGGATGCCAGTAGGGGCCGATTCAACACGATGAAACGGATCCGACCGACCGGGCCCATGCACCTCTAGCCTGATTGAAACCATGCAGTCGGATCGGGTCGAGTCGGCTCTGTCTGCAGAGGACTTTATGTTCATACGCAATCTTGCCATAATGTTGACAATTACGACAATGCTATTGCATGAAAGCGTCTTAAAGGCCTAGGGGTGTTTCACAAAGATCCTAAGTTGAACTTACCTCTAAGTTGGACTTAAACTTTATGGAAAGCCATTATTGTGTATAGCCTTGGAATCCAATATATTCAAAAGCAACAAAGCAAGAATTGTAGACTTTTCATAAATGTTGCATCATCAAGAACCTCAAATCTCCTTGATAATAGAAAATATGAATCATTTGAATCAACATGTTATGCCTTTGAAAAGGGACTTTGACAACAAGTTGTCAAAGAAACTAATGGCTTTCCATATTTGTAAAGAGTTAAATTCAACTGAAGATCTTTGTGAAACATCCCCCAGGTCACATATTACCGGAATGTGTAAACGGATGCCCATCAGAAAGTAATTTTTTTCAATCCGTTCGTCTCCGTTTGCATGCAGTTCTTGTCCGTTCCTTGTCGGGCGATGTAGGTTGTTCTATGTCTATCCAACGGAATGTTTTGTGCATGAAGCAATGGAGACGACTTTTACCACCGGATAATTTGATTTCGAAAAGTTTCAATTCGTCGGGCATCCTTTAATACACCATCCGGAGATAAATGATCGGGCCTTCAGGAGTTACAATCACACTAATAACAATTTTTTTAGATTCGCCGGTTACCGGTTCATTTAGGTTATTTAAACAAAGCTTTAAGTTGGGCCTATGTATAAACTATAATACAAACAACTTCATACCTTAACGAAGATAGAGTATTCCAAGTATTCCGGATATGCACCTCCATCGTAACCGGGAGTCTTGACGGTTAGCTGCGGAGAACTAGCTTGGAGTTCATGGTTTTCGCCTGTGTATTGAGGGAAAGAAACATTTCATTTCATTCATTCATTTCATTTATAAAGATTTCCACAAATTACATTCGTAACATACAAATCAAACAATAGTAAAAAAAATTGAACATCTTATGTATACAGAATGAAATTTACATAACAATTAATGTTATAGAATGGACTTAAATCAATTTAGAGTACGTCGTGTTTATATTTGAAATTTAAAATAATATGTGGGGGAACCTATACAGAAAAGCAGATGCCTGTGGGGGGTAGGTCCCCAGAAAAGAAGTCGGCACACATACACACAAACACACACGTATACTCACTAACTCCACGCACGCAAGTGCACCTGGACAAGCGTGCGTGCACACACCAACACACAACAGAATGAAAAGAAAAGAGAAGAACACTAGAGAGAACGTCCAGAGAGAAAGCAAGGAAATAGGGATAGAGAGAAAGAGAAAGAGAGAGAGCGAGGGAGATTAAATCAAAATCAGATAAATTTAATTAAATGCAACAATGTTTTCCTATTTTTGTTCTATACACTATCTTTGGAACTATAATATCATCTTACATGTATTATTGTGTTTACCTTGGGGAAATAACGCATTTATTCTACTTGACAAACGTGTTAATATACAAGAACAAGCAAAAACTGTTTATATGAAAGGGTTTTTTTATGCCCCACAGCGGAATTATTTCATTCGAATAAAATATTTATATTAGTTGATGTATATCTTTATAATATTGGTATATCTATACAAAGTTTCCGATAATGACATTCCTAACTTCTATATGACAATATTTAAAAACAAAAGTGCTTTTCACACATATCCCACTCGACAAAAAGTTTTAACCATTTTATCACGAACTTGTACACTATTTGCCCTATTTTGAATGATCTTCCAAATAAAATTACTACTACAAGCCCAAATTAAAATCATTATTATTGACTAAGTATTTGATAAAACTATATCTTTGATAACATGATTATATATTTTCCTACAATAAAACATTATCAATGATGCTCCATCCCGGGGGGGGGGGGGGGGGGGGGGGTACTCACGTATATTGGGTATACGGGGTTGTGCCGCTGGGAAGGGTGACTTTTTCAAGAAAGATCCTTAGACATGGGTCCCCTTTTCAAGAAAGATCCTTAGACATGGGTCCCCTTTTCATCAAAAAAATCCTTAGACATGGGTCCCTTTTTCAGATTTCCCCTTTTTTATACGGGATTTTTGGATTTGCCGATGTAAAATTGCAAAATTTTTCAAGCTCGCTACGCTCGCTAACTTAAGACCGCAAAATTTGCAGGAAATACACCCAAAACATGTGCCGCAGGCGAAAAAAAATCCTTAGGCATGGGTCCATTTTTCGCAAAAAGACCCTTAGATGTGGGTATGGGTTTGGAGGTCCCAGCCGCACACCCCCGTCCGACTATAATCTGAGTACCCCCCCCCCCCCCCCCGGGTGCTCCATAGTCTACTTTCATAACATTTGATTCGGTCGGATCGACTGTGCCGGTGTGAGCGTACAGACTGTCCGGCAGCTAGAGTGTCTGATACGCACTTTCTATAGGGGTGTACACACCCCTACACACATAGCCTATCCGATAGGCATCGTGCTGTCTGGCAGGTTCTACCGGCAGTGTACTAACCGCGATATGCCGAATTTGAGCGCGCAGCGCGAAGCCTATCGTCAGTCATGAACGTGAAAAGTTTTCTTTTCTTTTATTTACATAGAAGATCTTCGTAGAAAAGCTACGAAGCCCATATTCATATGCCACAGACCAGGTTGATCAGCTGTTTGTCAGTGTTAGTCTTCGTTTGGAAGCTGCATTGTAAAACCAAACGCGCAACCTTGCACAATACACTGTTAGTGGCATAGAGTAGTGGTTGTTATAGGGTCTCCGCTTCAGACTAGCGTAGGCTGTATGCACTGAACACCGCTCTGCAGTGCTCATGCGGACGCGTCCATTATTTATAGGGTACGTCATTACAGAATATGTTGTTTTCTTTTAAAATAAAGAGTTGAGATTTGATATGGATGCAAAAAGGTATTTTTATGCTTTAGTTTTTATTGTAATGTATCTCATATTTTATCATTATGAAAGTTATGATAACATTAATGTCTGATACTAAATAAACCCCTTAATACACGGTGGAACACGCCACCGATTAGGCATACGGTATCCACATCTAGCGATCTGATTGGTTGATGATTTCTCTCATGAATTTGCTCATTAATAAATTACTCCGAATCGAGTGATTAAAGGCTATATATGGAGCCAGTTTAATAGTATCTAGCTCTCTCACAGCTCTCTCACTACACACACAAAGTGGGTGATGGTATTATCATGTGCGTTGTGAGTTTGTGTGTGTATCGTAATACGTGCCAACTATTAAATGTCTGTATACATAATAGCGAATGGCAGCTCGGATACTCTGTCCGTCGGACACTCTGTCCGACGCTATATTGGTCGGGATTCAAAATTTAACGGCCATGACTGTAAGAAAGCTGGATTTATAACTAGTTGGTATTTGTGCCATTTATCTAAAGGGACATACTCCATTATGTATTTCTTGATTTCACCTTTTTGCACGTAGTTTATTTTTTCTTCAATAGGGCTGCATGCCGCCCGTATAGCCCCTTGACTACATTGAGTGCAGTTTATAATTTGGGTAAAGTTGGGGTCAAATGTGCCTAAGACCGAATGGTAATTAAACATACATATTTCATTAGACTATAAACTGATTCTTTGGCGGAATGGCGAATACAAAAATGAAAAATACTACGTGCAATAAGGTGACATCAGGAAAATCGGTTTAGACCCAAAATATTGTCAATACCTGAGGCACCAAAGTTCACAACTTCGCAGAGATCTCCCGAGAATCCAGCGGGGCACACACAGCATGAGAAGATTCCGTTGAAATCAGTTCCTACACTGCAATCTCTACCAGCACGTGCCGCAGCACAAGCTTGATACAATAAGAAGAACAAAAAGGATGGTCGGTTACGAATCGTAATTTATGATTATACCAATTTGGATTTAAAACCAAGTGGTCGTGATAGACCAAAATAGGGCTAAAATAGTCCACATTAGCAGCGACACCATATGAATTATAACAATAATACATAGCACATTTTACTCTATTCAAGGTGGGGCCCCACAATTATTCGATAATTTTGAACCAGCCATTACAAAAGTAAAACAAATACTTCCTCTTTTCAACATTTACAAAAAGAGGTTTTTAAATAGTTGTTGATTATCTCTATAATCTAATCACTATTTCAACGAAACATCACATGCACAATATTTTATTTAAATTGGTTGAAACCAATGAGTTTTTAGAGAGCGCACTCTTGAGTTTTGATAACAGGCTTTTCACTAAGTCATTTGTAATTTTGTATTCCTTTTGAGCATGGTGGAGTTATAACTATTAGTTTGTAATGTAATGGTACATGTTTTGGTTACTAAGTTTGACAAAAACTGTACTCTCTTTACCGAAACTCAATCTATCCCTTTAAGTTGGCAGTTCACGCAGTAATAGCAAAGTAATGGCGAACTAGACAGAAAATCCATCTCGTTCTGGAGTGGTCCTTTAAATATTATGGCGTCATACGAGTGAAACAACAAACGAGGAGAAGGTCTGATTTAACGGTCTAATGGCGAACTTACCCTGTTCCTTGGGAGTACTATCGAGCCCGTACTGTACGTAGATTTCACAGAAATCGGCCGCCGTCAAACCCCTCTGCGATCCCATTAGGGGTCCCTCTTTCGGGTCCTTTGGAACCAGTGTCTGTGCTCCGCCGGCCTTGTCCTTGCTGAACGACTGTCCACGGGGTATAGAGAAACAACACATAAGGCATGTAAGGGGAGGACTGGATGGAAATGGACGAGAATAGAACGGCACAGCCTATATAGTCCCCATATAACCCCGAAAGGGGGGGGGGGGGGGGGGATCACTCTCATACAAAAGTGCTACCCACCCATGTCCATCAACCTCTGAAATGGACCCTTAATGGTGTATCGCACCATCGTAAGTTTACACCCCTAAATGGCGTAATGCCTTGAAAAACTACCCTTTATGGCGCAAAATGCACCTGAAAAGTTACCCATTTTGTGATTTTGTTTCGATGAGTGCTGAAAACCATCCCTTATTAAACGGAAAACGTCGACGACGCCGTATAGCTGAAAATGATACCCCTTCAACGCTTTGTTTTGGACGCAGGTGTGTATAGCCAGTCATGCTGGGAGTGACCCCGGGCTGTATACAAGTCCTATGATATCTACCGAATTAATGGGAGGCAAAAGGTGCTCATTATTTTGTCTGTAATGAGAGAAAAATAAATAAATAAAGGGACAAATATTTAATAATGTCCGGGAAAAAAATGGGAAGAAAATCGGTTACGGAATATAAGACCATTGCGCAACATGAAACTGGCAATGCACCCCCCTCACACAACTTCACATGCAAAAAATGAAGATATTGTATATAATACGTGGTGATTTTTCAGTATTGTTTCAATAGTAAAAAATCAAAAAAAGCTCGTTCAATTTAGTCATTATTTTGTCACACATTATTGTCCAGTACAATTCAATTTACAGTCACATATGTGTTCAGCAAACTGTGACCGACGAATTTTAATTTGATATCGAACGAAAATGTGTGACGAACGATCGACTCATTTGAATGAACTTTGGTCGACGATAGACGAACTTGAAGTTTGGCATTGGCACTTAATCGGCTTATCGGGACGAAATCGAAGTAAACATTCAGCAATGATAATACATTGAATGAAGAAAAGTGTTAAAATGACGGGAAAGCCTAATAAGATATAATTATTATCTATACTATAATTACCAGAGCGTTGTAGTGCATGTCAGAGCACGTCTGGTACGGGCATTTGGTCGCAGTAGCTGGCGTCTACTTTGAACTGATCCTCCATTCCTGACTTGACGTTCGCCAAATTGGCCGTGATGTAGTTACCGCTGTCCCGATCGCCTGCTGGGGATGAGCGCCCCGAGCGCATGAATGAACTCATGCTCAACCAATCCCTCCTGCGTATGGATACAGATACATTAATTTATTTAACTATACATTTATTAGACTAATTAGTCTTCAATCAGCGTTTTCGTGTTCTGAAAGCCGAATTAACTTATAATAATAATAATGGTATTTTTATTCAACAAAATGTCACAGTCATTCGCAGCTACAAGCTGAATTGCAGTGTCATTTGCAACAATATTTACAAACATGGAAATAACATTAATAATAATAATAATAATATTTTCGATTTATATAGCGCCTAATATGATTGATAATCATCTTAATAGCGCTTTACAAGTATATTATTACCGCGGTTATTGGATGCATACTTCAATCAATCCAGCACACAAAGTGCACGTTTATTCCACTCCCTGGGGAGCATTCTAGCCAGGCAACCTCGAAGGTATGTTAAGACCGTCTTACCTGTCCTTTGTGATCGGAACAAACGACATCCGTATGCCCATAGATCAGTCACAGTCACGTGACAGTTAAATACGGTCTTAACAGAAGACCCTTTCATGCAACGGGCCCCAGGTATAGAACCATACCTATCTATAAAATAATGGTAGGATACATACATGTGCGCCATGGCCGCGCGGCCTACAACATTTTGTCTTTAACGAAGAAAATGTACTACAACTTTTACTATCACTAATACTTATACTACTACTTCTACTACTACTTCGACGTCGGACGTGTCGTTCACGAAATCTGCACGAAATTTGCGATATCTTCGTCTTTACTCGTAATTGTTTTGCTTAAAAGCAAGTCGTATTGAATTTGCTTTGAAACAGATATGGTATATATTATAATACTACTGCTACTTCTACATGTGACAGTTCATGCACTTGCCTGGATGCAAGATCCCGCCTGCACGTTGAGCGTCTGTCCCTTGCTAACCGATCCAATATATGACCAACACCTATATGGAAAGAAAACGAATCATTAAATATTTTGGTTTGGTGTTGTATTTCCAAAATTTACATACGTTGCGAGCTTATTATTTCGAAAGAAAATACCATTTAAGACTAAGAGCCTGCCAGTGTGATGGATCGACCAATCTTGTCTTCCTTGTTATTGAAATAAAATGTGTGATTAAAATTGTAACCAGCGATAATTTGAACTGTGTCCAAACTTCTGACAATGAGTTACATGTACAGCATGTCCCAGAATTAATTACAACGGGACTCTGCAACGATAACGTTAAAGATAGCAGATCAATCAGAATGATATTTCAGGGTATGAAACTATAACTTATTACCTACATCTTGCAGAAAACCCTATTCGATTTGCTTCAGT
Source organism: Echinarachnius parma (assembly GCA_037951105.1). NCBI lineage: Eukaryota > Metazoa > Echinodermata > Echinoidea > Clypeasteroida > Echinarachniidae > Echinarachnius > Echinarachnius parma. Next base: position 70,131 of record JBAMJV010007835.1, read on the forward strand.
GGTCATGGAGAATGAGGATCTTTTGTCAATCATGTCATGTGTCCATTTTTGTTCATAACACGTGAACACAATGGGCAACGTGTCTCATTATGTACAAAACCTGGAGGGAAGGGACATCTGACATGATTGACAAAAGATCCTCATTCTCCACGACCACTGAAGCAAATCGAATCGGGTTTTCTGCAAGATGTAGGTAATAAGTTATAGTTTCATACCCTAAAATATCATTCTGATTGATCTACTATCTTTAAAGTTATCATTGCAGAAAGTAATTAATGTTGTATATATAAGCCTTTTGGCATTTTTGCAAATTACACTGGCATGTGACATTCATTTTGATTCCACTTTGATGACCTTCATTCAGTAGCTACGCGAAGACAATTTCAAATGGCTTTCCATAATTGTTAAGTTCAACTTAAAGGGATGTAGTAACTTTTTCGACATGTGCAAAAAGTGATAAATGGTTGGTACAATATATATTGTTGCTATCTGATATGTCCGCAGGATATTGTGTGAAAGTTTCAAGTCGAATGGACGTTATATGGCCGAGTAATGAGCAAAAATGCAAAGTGATATTCACTAACTCATTGCACTCACTTTACACACGGTTCTTGCGTAACACAGTGGATTATTTAGCATCTGAACACTTCAATCGTAAATATCTTTTTAACGAAAGGGAAATTTGAAAAACCGAACCCGGTCCCCTGATTTTATTGTTAACACGAATACAACAATATATGAGGGAACCGCTAGAATGGAAATTGGATGTTGAGGATTTGGACAATGTTACTAAGTCCAAACTAAGTTCAAACTTCGAATCTTTGTGAAACACCATGCACCCCGCATACTTCGCTTACCCGTCGGCAGTTGTCTCAATTGAAATAAAGTTTCGTGGGGCGCTTGAGGGATTGCTGCAGTAGCTGCTGGACACCTCCTCGAAGGTCAGAAGTCCGTCAAACAGATGCTCCAGATGACCGATAGCATTGGCTATGCCCGCAACCTCTGTTGATAACACACATTGAATATTAAAGTAGAAATTGATTTAAAGCGGCAAAATATGGGACATCCTTGCATCAGCATGGAGCTATGGGCGTATATATACAAATAAATGCTACTGTATATAAGTTTTAAGTCACTTTCGTATCGGAGATCCTTGTACACCGGGCCGGGGGTTAAATATGTAAACGCGGGTTAAAGGGGCAGTTCAGCTTTGGTATAAAGGGCTCTGCATGGAATCTTTTTTGTTTGAGATAATACAAAATTTAGTGTAATATATAACATTTGAAAGAGCATACAATTTTAACGGCAGAATAAAAAATAAATACATTTCTGAATATTGTTTTGTCTAGAAAAATACTTACTGGCACCGCTGTCACAGAACGCATACGAGACCGTCCTGTCATCCCAAATCTTTATGTTAGAGTTGCACTGTTGGAAAAGATAACATTAAAGGGACTTAGTAACATTGTCCAAATCCTCAAAATAAAATTGTAATTCTAGCGGTTCCCTTTCGGTTTTTCAAATTTCCCTTTCGTAAACAAAGATATGTATATACGATCGAAGTATTCAGATAAGAAAAACTCCCTCGGAGTTTTGAAACCGTGTACAAAGTGAGTGCAGTGAGTTAGTGAATATCACTTTGCATTTCCGCTCATTAGTTGGCCATGCAATGTCCATTTGACTTGAATTTTTCACACAATACCCTGTGGACATAATGAGATAACAACAATATACATTGCATCAACCCTTCATCACTTTTTGCACATGTCAACAAAGTTACTAGATCCCTTTAATTAGAAATTATTATAAAACTCATTATTATAAAACAATTATCATTACATGAACAGAAAAAAACAATAGCAATCTCTATCCATGAATGAACAATATACATTGTATACGTTCCCATGATTATCAACAATGGACTTTCTCAATTTTATTGAGTATCCGGATCAATTATATTATCCCAATAATAATGATTAGAATCATAAAAAGATGAAAATACTTATTGTATAGGGGTTCCCATTCATTATCACACTTTCCTCACTCGAATTCATACAATGCTAACTCCAATTTCGTCCCGAGAAGTCATGAAATTGCAATTGCTACATTCAATTTAGTCATTTTGCCATTCTAACTGCTCAATTGTTATTTAAATTCAAATGTGGCTCATGCATTGTAGTCATTTACCATTTTTAAATTGTTAAAATGGTCATTCCAATTCAAAATTGGCTCATTCTATTTCGTCAATTTGCCATTTTAATTGATTGATGGTCATTCAAATTCAAATTTGGCTAATATTCTATTTCATCAATTTGCAATGGAATTCGCCCCGACTAATAATAAAATACATAACGGGAAATACGAATTCGTAATTGATCATTCGATTTCAAAACTTCGTCGTTCAAATTCGTCATGTAGTCATGTAGTCTAATTGCTCTTCTATTTTCCCATAAGAGCTCATATAAAGTTCATTTCAACATCAATGACTCCATCGGTAATTGTTTCTAATAAGATAACCTGAATACAAAACAATTGATTTTGATATTGCAATGCACAAAACTGTGTTGGCAAAACAAATCTCATCGAATTGATTGATTCATGCAATTAATACGTGTTGGGAGACACATTAACAAGTCACATATCAAATGTTATTCCAAATAATAATATACCAACATTGTATGAATTGCCGGGACATAAAGCTAACATAGACAATGCGATCACACATACAAATGACAATTATAAAGAAAGGATAATGCCATCAGTTATGAAAATACAGCTTTCCAGACAGTTTGACGAATTTGAATGAAAAATAATGGAATTAGATGGACAAAGACGGAATTGAACATCACATTTAATTGGCCACTAATATATAGCTATAATTATAATGTACATGTACTGGGATAGGTAGGTAAATGTATAACTATATAAAATGATACGATTACGTTGTTACTTACTTTTCCGGGCTGGTGTAAAGGACATAAAGGAAAATAAAGAACACTTCATTAATCAAATTTAAAGACTTTTAAAGGTAACTTGAGGGAAAACAATTCATAAATGTATATTTTCCCATACCAGGTATGAACATAATATTTAAGTAATTCTAACGACATACATAATCAATTTCTTCATTTGATCGTGTAATTCAATATGTGAAAACAGATGCATTTAATCAATAAAAAAATCGATGTAAGAGGGATGCGAGTAAGATTCAGAAATAGACCACTTTCATGCTAATAATTTCCGAAAGGAACAGTGTTTTCTTGTATATATGAATCTCAACAGACTCCTTCGAAAAATAGCACCTAATATAATATATTATATAGTATACAATACGAACGTATGTCGCGATGTAACACTCCTTGTGAATTCAAATCTATTACAAACGGATTATCAATCATTCCATTTGTTGTTCTAATCTTAAGAATATATCATACGATCAATTCGATATCAACAAGACTTAAATAGTGTATGTATATTTGCATGTTGGATTACTTCAACAAAATGAGCCGATATTTCTTGAAAACGCCGAGCCGTAATGAGCTTAGAGACAACCGACCCTAGACGACTGTCGGAAATGAAACTGAATTTCCAATATACTTGTTTAGCTTGTATAGGCGTAATATTGGCGTTTTTCAAAACATTATCGTGGGGGGGGGGGGGGGGGCATGCCTTGACCAATCTCCCTTCCCTTTACGCCTATCTCTACAAGCTGCATTTCTATAATTAGGCCATGAAAAATAAATGGTTGGATTGGCGTAACCCGCCCGACCCTAAAAATACCGCCGACCCTAAAGGTTTTTTCTGAAATTTTTTTATTTCCCCAAAAATGTTGCGATATTATGTGTTATTTGTGTGTTATAATTATGTGTGTTTTTGTGTATTTGTGCGAATCCTGAAAAAAAAAAATAATAACAAATAAAAAAAACCTACCTACCTACCCTAATGTTTGGTTGCCCGTTACTCCAATCCAACAATTTATTTTTTTGCCTTATGGAGTGTCAATACAAGAGCCAGTATTTTAAATTGTAGAATTGTTCACTTACCGCTCGCTTGGTCAACTTCGTAAAGGAAAGAAAGGACAAAAACAAGAAGATGTTCACTTTATTTGGTAGAGTAGTGTATCTTATGTGCATGCAAACTTTTCTGTTAAAAAGATAATTGAGTTTTGGTATAGAGAGTACAGTTTTGGTCACACTGAATTTTAGTAAACAAAATCTGCATCAAACTAATAGTTATAACTCCACCATGCTCGAAATTAATAAAGAATTACAAATGACTAAGTAAGTAAAAAAGCCTGTTATTAATAATTTAAAAAAGAGCCGTTAAAACTCAAGAGGGCGCTCTCTAAAAACTCATTGGTTTGAACCATTTAAAATACAATGTTGTGCGTGTGATGTTTTGTTGAAATAGTGATTAGATAGAGAGCTTATCAACAACTACATTATTTAAAATCCTCTTTTGTACATTTTTGAAAATATAATGATAATAATAAGGTTTTTATAACGCGCATATCACATATGTCTCTATGCGCTGTAAGAAATTGAAATAGAAGAAAGAAAGGTTCAGCATATTATACTGCGTATTAATTACTATATCAAGAGGAAGCATTTAAAAAACTTTTTTAACGGCTGGTTCAAAATTATCGAATTATTGCGGGGCTCCACAATAATATTATTACAAATGGTTATAAATGTTTATGAATATTTCATCCATTTCTGAACCGATTTTGATCAAATAAAGTTTATTCTGTCATTGAAATTGTATGCTCTTTCAAATTTGACACTCAGTTTTTCATTATCTCACACAAAATTATTTTGTGTAGCGCCCTCTATACCAAAACTCAACTATCCCTTAAAAATAACCAACACAAATTACTCTTCTATAGTTGACGCTTTGGAGGGGAAGAAAAGGTCATCACTTAATTTTAGTCCCTAAAGCTTTTGTGTATTCAACGAAAATGTAGATTTACTATTGTACCTAACATGCTAACTCTAGAGAACGCTAGCGCTCCGCGCTAGAGAGCGCTAGCGTTCTCTAGAGTTATATATATTGTACCATGCTTTAATGGCAAAATAAATGTTAATGACTACTACTACTGATATAATAATAATAACAATACAACTGATAATGATAATAATAATAATGATAATGATAATAGTAATAATAATATTAATAATAATAATAATAATAATAACGATAATAATAATAAATATAATAATGATAATAATGATAACAAAAATGACAATAATAATAATAATATCAATAACACTGATAATAACAATAATAATGATGATAATGATAATAATGATAATATTATGATAATAATAATAATAATGATAATAGTAATAATAGTGATAATAATAATAATAATAACAATAATCAAATAATAATAACAATGATACATTTATAGAGCGTCATGTATCTATAGGTTACTAGGTATCCTATTCAGAGGCGCATTTTTACCCTGGTCACCAGTTACAGCTGTTCAAACCCGTTACCTTGCGCACCATCCCAACTCCCAGGGGAGCAAACTAGCCTAAAATACTCCACTATATAATTATGGCGCGACAGGCTAATATTGTTACCCGACCAAGTACCCATTTGTAATCCTGTGTACATAGCATCAATGTGGATTAAATGCCTTGTTTCAGGACATTGGATTGTGTTCGAACTCGGGTCCCGTGATTAGAAGTCAAGCGTTTACCTTTGACCTTTTTGGTGGAGGGGATAACAATGATATTAAAACAAAAAAATGTTAGATATTGCTCAGGATGCAATTTTCTTGTTGTGTTCTATTTATCCAGGTTAGCCTATCTTCAGTGCATTTTGCACTGTTCTCCCAGAGGGACTTGCACCTGATATTATTGCCAAATGACAGTATTGGGAAACGCCCCACACACAAAACATGCTTTAATCACCTACCATGTGAAAGAATATACATGATAATTTACCTGTTAATGTAAAGATTTGGACAACTGCTTTGAAATTTACTATTTGAGCATTAAAAGGTTCGAGATACAGCGATCTGTTACCACAGATCATTCAATTTAGCCGCATACGCTGCGTGCGAACGTTATGCGAGCGCACGTGTGCACGGCATATCGGGCTTGTTGACCCGATCTCCAGCCCAGCGGTGCGGCGCAGACGGGCGGTGAATTTAGGCCAAATCTCACTGGCGTGCTGACGGCGTGAATGGAAGTTCCACCGATATTTCTGCATTTAAAGATACTAAGGTTCAGATTTTACCACACTTGTAAGCGCTTAAAAAAAAAAAAAAATCAATGATATTGATCAATTACTTTGGCCAATGTAGATGTTTTCAGTACATTTCCGCAACGACTGTTATTTGATGGATTTAACTTGGCCATTGGATACACACCCGCAATTAATCTAGCACTTATTGTGCACTCTCTCCACTCCCTGGTGAGTATTCTAGCAGGTGCTCATTGTTTTACACACCTTCATTCATGCCAAGTACTCATTATTGCACCTGGTTGTGGGTTAAGCGCCTTGCTGAAGGGCACAAGACTGTTGTACGAGACGAGTTGTACTATGGCATCGAACTCGGCTCCCGTGCTTTGCAGTCAAGCGCCTATCCATTCGTGCCGCAACACCCCCACAATCGCGAATTTAAACAGAATTGCTCTCAAGTGGTCACATTTGAAACAATATTAGACAGATTTTCACGAGTAAAATCACTACGGCGATATCCTATTGTCGTTCTTCCTATTACATATTAGTGTGCACACGACACGCTACTCAATGCCGATTCGCTCTCCGTCGATAAGGGCTTTTTAGCGAGATCACGTCCAATCTTATTATTGTACCAGAACTTGAACCGCAGTCTTCTCCGTTATTTATAATTAAAATTAGAATTATGCTTGTTCCGATTTTTAAATCACTCCTAGTAATATGCTATTGTCTGACACCATAGTCGTATTATACATCATTCGAAAGCTTATGAGTCACAAATTATGATGAGTAACCGAGATTATGATTTTCTCAAGTTTTGCGGAAGATTGTGAGATTGGGACACATTATATAATACAAACTTACCAGCGGAGACTTGATGTAAGAGGTGCATTAATGTAACAAGGAATGGAATGAAATGTAAAATGAACATTAGTTTTAAACAAACAAACACGTACATGTACATGACTACGTAAAACTATCAGCAATTTATAAAAATAATTGTATAAGCCCCGCACAATACGTTTAAAGTTCAATTTTTTTCCACTATATCTCTTATTATTGGGTTTCTTAACCAGAATTTTATTTAACACCTAAATGGAATACACTGCTCTACATTAGCGGTGCACTTTGCACAACATGATTCCCATTCGTGCATTTTGCACGCACCTTTCAACTTTGACCCTGGCTCATATTCTTCTATACTGTACATTTCATGATTGCTAAATCATTACAAAAAATAGTTATCAATATATATAATTTTTTTTTGTTCAATGATAAGTGATACTGATAATAATGCGGTAATGAGAGAGGTGTGATTTCGGACTTATTTTTGAGAAGTATATAATATCCATATTACTAAAGGCCATGTTAGCACAACACACACCGAGTGATATAAAGCTTCAACAACATAATTATATGCAAGTTATTGGATCGTAGCGATTGCGGTTGTGTCTATATATTTCAACAAGGCAGAATTTCATGGATTAAAGTGATCCATTAACTTTATATTTTCCCCAGAAAATAATGTTTGAGACTTCGATCATGAAGCAATTTCATTGTAAGATTCTTGAGAATGATATGTGAGAATTTCATAGAAAAGGAATACATTTTGCCTAGTAAAAACAGAGAAAATCAATGTCTGATTATTTTGATCCCAATCATTCGCGTGAAGTAACCGAATTCGGATATGGACGATTGAGTATCCGAATTCAGATAACCTTGACTATGGTCGGAAACTGGTTATAGACGCTCTTAAATTCAATCCTAATAAATATATCCATGATTATGGAGACATTTGACAAATGAAAACCCATTTCATTCTTCTGTAACTAGAAGCCAAAGAACAAGGTACAAGAGAAGTGGGAAAGCTCCAAGTGAGTTTGGCTGAAAGTGTACAAAGTTAATAAATCACTTTAATGTTTTCACCAAAATCAGTTCGTAAACACAAATGATGCGTTGTCGGGCTGATTGGAGGCCCGCTCAGAAATAATAGGGGCAAACTTTATGTATTTCATTTTTTTCTTCAAAAACGTCCCTTTATGTTTGTTATTGTATTTCCAAATTATGGGGCGCACAGTGTCCCACGTGCCCCTATAACTACGCCACTGCCAATTTAGTTCTACAAACCTTGTAATAAATTGTCCATAGGAGTTTACACCGTTTCTTTAAATGGATTCATGACGATGGACATGATAATTATAAGACATGGGACTCGTTGCAGAAAGAGATGTAATTGATTGTAAGTTGCAATTAATTGTCGGTAAGTTGTTAAATTTGCACATTGGAACCAATCAGATATATGCGCATAATTATAGTGACATGATTTGACTTTCAATTAATAGCAACTTCACAATCGATTGCATCTGTTCACGCATGACATTACCAGATTTCCCCATTATGATAAAAGGGCATCCATAACATGATTTATTTAATCGTTGGTTTTAACAAAATGCATGAAATCATTACAGTTTTATTATACAAATATATGCAACTTACTACGTCAGACTGCTCAAATCAAGTGCATGTTGATATTGGGAAAGAAAACGAGAGATTAAGAACGATAGTCAGCTTCGTGGGTATCCTGCCTATAATTATACGGTTAATATAGTTGTCTGTATTCTAGTACTTTAAAAGTAGTAAAAGTAATAATAAAACACTAATGCCTTTATGTCGAGCTTACGTTATGACTAAATGCTAAACTTACAAAACTAATAATGAAAACATGTAAATCTTTTGTCCAACTTATACATTATGACTATATACTTAACTTACAGAACTATTCAAAGCTTACATTCAATTCAATTCAATTCAATCAACATTTATTCGGCATCATAAAATATAATACATATACAGTTGTGGTGAGTCATAAAGATATACATGTATATACATACATATGTCGGGGTAGCTATAAAGCAGAAACGTGTATATCAGCAGCCTCTATAAAACTAAAAACTAAAACAATACATTAAATAACTGACATTCTAACTTAAACAGCTACATTATGACTGAATAATTAACTAACAAAACTTATAATGCTACACTAAGACTAAGTTTCCATTATAACTGAATAGTAAACTATCAAAAGCAAGAATGAAACACGTATTATGTCAAGCTAACTGGATACTTATAAACAAAACCTCATAATGAATGTCAAGCTTTCATTATGACTTAACACAACTACGAATGAAAGGATTATATATCAGCTAACATTATAACTGACTAACAAACTAATAATGAAACACTTAGGCCTATGTCTGTATGTCAAGCTAACATTATGACTGGATACTTATCTAACACAACTTATAATGAAACTCGTAATGTATGTTAAGTAAGTTTACATTATGACTAAATACTTATTAACTATCACAACCATATACTTATGAAAGGAATATATGGGGAATATATCAGCTTACATTAAAATGACTGATTATCATGACTGAATACTTCAAACAAACTAACAATGAACGGCGTATGTCAAGCTAACATAAGTTATTTTATAATACTTAACTAACAAAACTAATAATGAAACACATAATGTCAAGCTTACCTTCTTGCTCAACTTTGTTAGGGAAAGAAGTGAAAAGAAGAAACTAGTCAGATTATTAGTTTGTTATTTCTAGGCCTGTTTAATCAAACTCTTCACATTTTATAAAAAAAGAAGTAAAATCACTTCAGTGTCCTGACACTTAAAGGTAACCTGCGTTTGGGAACTTTCAGAGACTTTGTTAACAAGCCAAATATCAGCATTTGGCAAGTTACCGGAGGATCTATGCTGGCCAAACTACTTGATCAATATCGTTGAAATGATATGTTGCTTACAGTATGTGGCAAAACCCGAACCGTATATATCGTTGAATGCAGAATTATCAGTTGAAAGTTTCATGCGCGCCGCTGATATTAGGCCAGAATTGCACAGCTGTTTGTTTGTCCGTCTCCGCCGGCCAAATATTCCTTCGACTACACGGTCGTTCCATTCGGCGCGCACATGTCTGCAAAATAGCTTCTGCATGCAGCACGCAGCGAACATGCGGTTGAATTGAAGCGTAATGTTCTAGACTTTATTTATCTTGAACGTTGTATTGCTCAAATAGTCAATTCCAAAGCGGTTTATGTCCAACTCTTTACATTAACAGATAAGTTCCGATATATTCTTTCATATGGTTGATGATAAAAGAGTATATTTAATTTTTGTGTGTGGGCGTTTTCCAATACTGTAATTTATATTTCGGTGAAATATGGAAAATAAGCATGCAAATTGTTTAAACATTGTTCTTGGTGGTCAATTTGGGCACTTGAATTAATTTCAAAACAGGGTTCGGAAATAATATAATTGTATAAAATGTGTCTATTTTGAAAAATTGTAACATATATAAAACACAAGAAACAACAACGAAAACAAATCACATTATCTACAACACAGATCTACAACACAAATAAATATTTCATGAGGATGTTCGAGAAATGAAAAGTAATCAATCAATGTGTGTGATAATTGACTATTAACCAAATCATGCGAGATAATAATACAAATCAGATAAGGACATAATATTATAATCTAAAGAATTCTAGGGTTTCTTAGTTCAAATGATAAAGGACTATAGGAGCACGCGTGATATTCGCTTCTGAAGAATTTAGACAGGGCTTGGATTTGTTTGCATGCAACAATTTCATCATTGTACCGTAGTTGGAATCGCAAAGATCAAATGTAGTATAAAAGTTAATCATATAATATTTCATATTACACAATCTATATTCATACGCTGATTTCAAGATAATATAAAACCGAAAAAATATTACCCCAATTTATTGATGAGCCAAATTAATCAGAGTTAGTGGCAAACATTAAATCAAGATGTAGATAATGTAATCCTATGAGTTTTAATAATGTATGCATAATACACCAGTGGAAGTGGGACGATGTAATATATACATTTAACTAGAACAATTTTACAAATTATTGAAATTATTATTATTATTATTGTAAACATGAATACTTACGAGTGGAGACTTGATGTGAGAGGTGCATTAAGGTAAATGAGAATGGAACGAGATGTTAACTGGACATTAATTTACAAACCAGGTAGACATGGTTAAAGGGGACCACCAGGCAAAGAACAACACATTATTATATGTTTTGGCACCGTTTTGTGATATCAAATATAGATACCCAACATTATTTTTGCAAAGGGTTGTGTAATTCATAAACAAAGCTATTTCCTGGTTCCATACGGGCCAACCATTTGTGAGTGCGCCAATGCTATTCACGCGTACGTTTGTAGACAATAGATTCCCGGGCGATTCGTTCGCTCTGCACACATTAGTCGTCGAGATTCAGACCGCATGAACGCATGCTTTAGAATGGTGGTGCGTTTTCCAATGATATTTTTTTTCTTTCTGGAAACATATTTTTGTGAACTTGTTGATGGAATGGAATACTATGAATGGCTACCTAACGCCAACGCAAACATAATAATGATTTACTGTATAACAGCATTGCAAATTGTAAAATATATACCGTACCCTTTTTTCATTTTCATCTTTGCGTAAAAACGTTTTCATTAAAAAAAAAGGATATCCAAATGATATCTACATTCAGTTCAACAATATCTGATTTGACAAAGCACTAAAGATATCGAAGCACTATCACCTGACTGACAAGAAAACTGCTTGCCTTAGTAGCAATAACAATTTTTTTCTCGACATTATAATAATTATTACCGTAAAACTCATTGCAATTCTCCAATATGGATTGTAAAATGGACACAGCCCAATGCTGACCGAATATAATTTTCCTGAGATTAAAAAGCGTGACACTATTAACCGTACAACATAAATTCAAATATTTCCGCCCGCTCTCACACTGAGAATACGTTATAGTCATTTATATTACCCTATATTAATATTGTCTACCCTTTATACTGTAATTATGACAATTGAATGAAATTAACACAGTCCAGTCTCAGTCAGTTTCTTCCTATTCTGCGAAATATTTATGTATAATTATAGGAAAATTCCATTTACACATTACGATAAGTGTTCATCCATGACATGAGTTAATATCATACTTATTCTCAGAAAATACTTTAAAAATGCATTAAATCATACACAATGTGAAATTATAATACAACTTACCACTTCCTGCTCAAATCAAGCACATGACGATATCAGGGAAAAGAAAACGAGACAATATTATAATAATACGTTAATTTATGTTTGCATGATTAATATGAGCACGTTGGTATAGATACATTCACGATATGTCGTTCTTAAAATTAGATTGGAATTCCATAATATTTAATTTTATAAAAGAGTCATCACATAATTGTGTTTACTTGAACAGTTAGTTACTTTTAATAATGTAAGTTTGACGCAAAACAAGATGTAGTATATCAAGAGAACTAGATAATCGTTATGTTTGTATGTAATTAAGCCAATGTGATGACCTTGTACGTTTATTGACCAAAACAATATATCATTAGTTCCTCTACTTTTGAGCCATCTGACGTTTGACCTTTTGATCTCCTGATAACAGATGCAATTTCATATTAATACAGGGGACATGTTAATTTGGCAACTTCTTGAGATATTTCAATTATGAGCTATTTTGTATATTCTACATAATAACCCTAGGCGACCTGCAGCTCACGAACAGAGTCTATACCCGACGACTGGTCCTATATAATTACACATGGGAATAAAGGACAGAAAAACTAACAAATACAAACATAAAACAATTAATGAACATACATGTATTACTCAATTATTATATCATCCACCAATTTGGTGGATAGATTTTAATAATTTAGTACAATGTTCATTTATTGTTATGCTTTTGTATTTTGTTGTTGTAATTTTGTCCTTTTTGAAAGTGACAATATTCATATTGAATAGTAGAACAAATAATATTTGGCTTTCAGTTACAATGAAACCCGAGCAAACTATTGCTTTCATAGGCTGTAAAAGAAAATGAGGGATAATCTCTGAAAGTTTTAGCATAATTGGGCAAGAAGCCAGAAAACTATGGCTCTTTGAAGATGTGAATTTATTCCAATGGGGGTTGAACAGTTTGTGGACTACTCCCCATATCTTTTGTACATAAATGTTCCATTTTTAAAACTTTTTTTGTCACACTTTTCCATTACCCAAAGTCATTTTGTTGTGGATAAATGTGTTCTACAAAACATATGTCAAACTCATACGAGTAAACATATATTTTAAGAAAATTTAGATTTTATGTACTAAACGTTTGGGAGTAGTCCACAAGTTTGGCAGAGTGCGTTGCCAGTTTGAGTCACTCTTAGAAATATATAGCTTTTTCAAATGAGCCATAGTTTTCTTATTTATTGACCGATTGTCCTAACATTTTCAGAGGCTATTCTTCCTTGTTAGTTTCTTATAATTATAGTGCATACAATAATTTGTCCGGATTTCATTGTCCTTTAATTTGTTTCTGTACGTAGGCATGGTATGTAATAAAGTGCAGGTAGCAATGCAGAAAGATTTAAGCGTTTTGATATATTCGCTTACCCTCTTGTATCCCTGTATGCATGTGTCAGGAGAGAAGCAAGAGCGTAAAGGAAACATAATTATCTCGTGATGAATGGTTCAGATAACACGCGCAAAATACACATACACCCAAACAAACATGACAAATGACATCATACCATCGTATACGTATTGGAGACGTGCACAAACACATACGGTAGGCTACTAGGCTGGCATTCATAAAGGAGGCATGTAAACTTTGTTTTATAATGGTTTATTAGTAAACTAATTGAAAAGGACACCACATAAATCTTGAGTCGTGCAGGTGGTTATTTGGTGCCGCCTACCAAAGGCCATATAATTATAAATAAGCAATTTATGATAACATGAGAACAAGAACCACTTAAAATGTTGTAAATTATGACAGCCAAGTTGGAAAATAAATGTGTTAACATCATGCAAGTTTACACCTTCTACAAAATAGTAGATGACGTTTCTGCAGTGTGATGATGCGTGTATACGTTTTCGGCTATTTTTCACCCTGTGAATCTGGGCTGGTATTCAATTCAATACTAAGATTAAGTAAGACATTTACTTAGCTTGTTCTAGGCTGAGAACTCGTATCAAAATCGTTTTTAGACGTTTACTTCAGTAAATTCGTAAAACAAAATCTAAATGTAATATTTGAAGACATTATGACACCAACATTATTGTTAGATTTAATGTTGATGAATTAATCAAATTTCAATTTTGGCTCAGTAACTTCTGAGCTAAATTTTGACAGGTACACTTGAGTATTGGTACTTCCCGAAATGCCCCTTGACACCAAATTAGTTGTTTTTAATTCCGGTTGAAATTTCCTTGTATAAAACATGTAAAATGAGAATCATTCCCTTTCAAATGCTCTCATAGTTCAAAAGTTATTCATAAGTCTACGGGCCGGGGGACATTTTGACTATTTATAAAAAAATTTAAAAAATGCTTACAGACTAAAGTTGAAAAACATTCTAAATAGGTTTGTTGTTGATGATATCTCTATTGAATCACTATTTTAACAAAACAGTGCACGCACAATTTTTTAGAGAGCGCCCTCTGAGTTGTATTGGCTCTTTTAAAAATGATAACAGGGTTTTTACTTAGTCGTTTGTAATTGTATATACCTTTCGAGCATGGTGGAGTTATAACTGTTAGTTTGTAGCGTAATGATGCTGGTTTTGGTTACTAAAGTTAAGTTTGACCAATACTCAACTTGAGTCAACTATCCCTTTACGTATATGGAATTGAATATGTTTACTTCTTTATGAGGTATGTAGACATTTGGAACCCCATTCACATAATTATTTTAACAATAAAATAATGCCATGCATAACAATTAATAGAAGTTAATAATGTTGTCCAATTGTTCATTATTTTCGTTGTTTCGGCGCAATATTTTCTTTAATAAAAAGAAGGGGAAAAAAGGAATTCTCGTAAAAGTTATTTTCAGTCAATAACAACTAACCCTAACCCTAACCCTAACCTGACCAGATAAACTTACAAATTTCACTTGTTTATAATATGAGAAAACAAAATCAACCAAGTTAAAAACATGCTTATCAACTAATGGTTACCATGGCAACGGGAAGTGACCAATGGAGTGAAATTACAAAACAAAATGTTCGCTATAACATTATATTGAAATCACCCATATTTCTGTAAAGCGCATAGAGATTATGTTTGTTCATAATTATGATGCGCTATATAAACGTAATTTATTATTATGATTATTATTGTGAAATCCAACAAAAACGGTAGAATTTAAGTGGCGATCAAAGAGACGACTGCCAACAAACAGCACAACGAATAAAAAAGTCTTCATGGCAATTTCATATTGAACATTATTCAAATAGTTGAAACAATCGTTACTTACCACAACATCACTTCGCTATAAACGGAAGAAAAGAAACCGAAAACGTTTGTCCATTAATATTGTATTCAAATAATGTATATTATGAAAATTGTTATACGTCGAACGTCTCTTTTAGTAAATATTAATTATTTCAATTCAAGGTAAACGAATTTCAGCGATAAATTAACATTGGTCTAAGCATATAGACATACCTATAGTATGGCATGGTCTAATTAAGCATCGATCTATTAAAGTTTGTATAATTGTATTGATCTCAGATATGACATCTTATCTTTGTTCAATTCATCCATCAGATATTATATTATAGTCTCAACATAATTAAGTCTAACGCCCACTTTGCCTAAGTGTCATTTCATCTTATTACGACACACATGCTTGTATGCGATTGGTCTATAGCTTACATTTGTTCTAGTTGAAATCAGTGGGCAGTATAGGTGATACAATTTGACATCACTTTCACTTTGCTTAACCAAGGTAAACCGTGATATTTTTCTTTGAAACTATCACGCATCTTTCGGAATAATCCTACAATGATATTGGTATATTATGACTGCACGAGGTTTCACGTCTCACTTTTTGGATACATATCTTAAGAAAATAATGGATCACTTAAACGAAACTCCCGTGTTACTGGGGACTATAATTCTCGAGGCAAAAGTGGTTTGGTAAAAGTTAATACATCACATAATTTATTATTCCAAGCTCAAGGAGATATGACAAAAGTAAAATTTGGGGCTATACAATTACCTTTTTTCCTCCGATGATGTTCTCGACCTCAGGTTTAACCCTGTTCTGTTTACCCTAAGAAAAGACACAACGAAAACAACGTGAATATTTGTTACAAATTATATACATTAACTGTTTTTCAAAGTGTTGTATTTGGCACCCCAATTAGGTTCTTAAGAACGTTTTCTTCGAAGGGTCTTTTTAAGGGATCTAGTAAATTTGTTGACAAGTGCAAAAAGTGATGCGTGGTTAATATAATGTGTATTGGTGTGATATGATATGTCCAGAAGGTAATGTGTGAAAATTTCAAGTTAATTGGATGTTTTTTGGCCGTGAAATGAGTGAAAACGCAAAGTGATATTCACTTACTCATTCCACTTACTTTGTGACGGTTTAAAGGGACTTAGTAACATTGTCCAAATCCTCAAAATACAATTCGAATTATAGCGGTTCCCTCATACCTTGTTGTATTTGTATTAACAATAAAATCATCGGACAGGTTTCGGTTTTTCAAATTTCCCTTTCGTTAAAAAGATATTTACGATTGAAGTTTTCAGATGTTAAATAATCCAACTGATCGCGAAAACCGTGTACAAAGTGAGTGCAATGAGTTTGTGAATATCCCTTATCAGCCATATAACGTCCATTTGACTTGAAATTTTCACACAATATCCTATAACAGATATAATAGATATCAGATAACAACAATATACAAAATAATATACATTATACCAACCATTTATCACTTTTTGCACATATCAACAAAGTTACTAGATCCCTTTAAAAGATCCCGGAACACTTCAATCGTAAATAACTTTTGAATGAAAGGGAAATTTAAAAACATGAAACCTGTCCCAGCATGCTTGTATTGTTAATATGAATACAATAATGCGTGAGAGAAACACTAGAGTTCCGAGTAAGTTTTAAAGATATGGACAATGTTATTAGATCCCTTTAAAAACCCTTTTAAAATGTGGTTTCAAAATCCTCTAGAAAACTTTAGATTTAGCCTGTATTTGGCACTAAAAGGTTCTTAAAGGAATATTTTTGTCTAAAGTTCTTTTAAAATGTGCATTCAAGAACCTCTAAGGATTCTCCAAATTTGTCCCGTATTTGTTTTCACAATGTTCTTATCATGCTTATAGGGACATCTCTCTTTTAAAGGTCTTTCAAGAACCATTTTAAAAGCTATTTCGAGAAATTCCCCCAACTAAATCTTCCGATTTAGCCCGTATTTGGCACCATATGGTTCTTAAAGGGACTTAGTAACATTGTCCAAATCCTCAAAATCCAATTGGAATTCTAGCAGTTCTCTCATACCTTGTTGTATTCGTATTAACAAAAAAAGCATGGGACAGGTTTCGGTTTTTCAAATTTCCTTTTCGTTAAGAAGATATTTACGATTGAAGTGTTCAGATGTAAAAACCGAAAGTGAGTGCAATGAGTTAGTGAATATCACTTTGCATTTTTACTAATTTCTCGGCCATATAACGTCCATTTAACTTGAAATGTTCACACAACAGCCAGTGGACATATCAGATAGCAACAAAATACATTGTATCAAACACTTTTTTGCACATGTCAACAAAGTTACTAGATCTCTTGGCCTGCTCGTGAACGGCAAATCAACCCCCCCCCCCCCCCCCCCCCCCCCAGGGGTAAGAACCTGTCTACGCCACTGGTGTCTGCCAACAAAAATGACAAGAGTCAAGACAACAACTCGTACAACTTAAGCCCGGCGCAGACAGAGCCGACTCGACCCGACCCGACTGGTTTAAATCAGGCTAGAGTTGGGCCCGGTCGGTCGGAGCAGATTTATCGCGTTAAATCGGCCCCAACTGGCATCCGACTGTCTCTCGACTGGCAAAATGTGTGTCGCGAGGCACTGAAAACTGAGCCGATCGGAATGACAGCCAGTCGAGTCGGCTCTGTCTGCGCCGGGCATTAGACTAACCTAATGGAGCCAGGTCTATACTACGCTAATGCAATTTCAAAGTATTTGTTTCAGTAGTAGTTTAGTGGGGCAAGCTCTATTTCTGTGATATAGCTCATTGCATGCTTTGGGCATGTTTGGGTTATACGAATTTGATATACAATACTATATTTAATTTTAACAGTGCCTAATATTACTTATCATCATCTCTTAAAACGAAATTAGTATATAACCATAGTATAGTAATTTGATGCACACTCACAATCTTAGCAACCGCCCGTGTCATTCCACTCCTTTGGAAGTATTATATAAACTGGGTTCCAAAAGAAACTTATCACTTCTTCAGAAGCGACACACATTAAAATCCAAAGCATAAAAATACATCATAATTGGGCATAGATTAGCTATAATATTCCTCAGCAAGCACATCTAAACAAAATTATGTTTGATTTAGTCAACAAAGAATAAAATAAGGTGAAATCGCAAGAGGTAATTTTTCAAAAATCACAGAAACTGCTCGCCTTCCGGGCACGGAGCTCGGTAGGACAATAGCCAGTCTGGTGGTTACATAACCCGCCTTTGATGTTGAATGAATAGCTATTGAAAGTTCTGAATAGACCGCCTTTCGTGGAGGTTCGCAGCGAGCAGTTTCTGTGATTTTCATAAAATGACCTGTAGCAATTTTTCTCTTTTTTGGCAAAAGCAACCTTTCAATTTTCAGATATACTTCATAAGGAGAATGATAGCTTATCTGTGTCTAAATATGATTCAATTTGATGCTATGGATTTTAGTGAGCGTCGCTCTGAAGAAGTGATAAGTTTCTTTTGGAGCCCAGTTTACATGTATAGCCAGGTTACATAATCACAGATACACACATTCTTTACAGACACCCTCCATTCATACCGATTATAGCGATCAGCGCATTTTTTCTTTCTTTCGCCTTCTCGGCATTTTATTCATTATTGTACATTTCATACAAATTTACAAGTCATATATTTTTACGATAATTGCTTACAAACTAGAAGCACATTTGTAAAGCATTTGGTAAATCATAATGTCTGGTTTCCTTCTTTAGAAAGATAATCATGTATATGTGCGAGCAGCGCATAGCGAGGAAAGTGCCGGGTTGTACGGGAGGCATCGAACTTAAGACCTACTCATTGAAATAATGACGAAGGCCCGAAACATTGAAGGGATCTATAGTAACTTTGCTGACATGTGCTCAAACTAAGAAAGTAATGTACAATTCGAGTTTCTGTGACCCGACAATGTCCACTGACTCAGTGGACATTGTCGGGTCACAGAAACACGCACTGAGTGATAATTATGTGAACATTTCACAACGAATGTTATATGGAAGAGTAGGCCAATTATATAAGTGAAAATGCAAAGTGATTGCATTAACTTGGTGCACAGTAATTGATACACTGCCGGAGAGACATTCAAAATGAAACTTTTCAATAACAAAATAATATTTTTGTAACGACAGAGAAATTCAGAAAAAAACCAGAACATGTTCCATGCTTCTAATAAGAATACAACTATGTACCTGATAACTTTAAAATGGTACCTTCTGCCTTCTAGCCAGACACTCGAGTTAATCACACGAGTTACCAGAGGACTAGCCCCCTTCTGTAACTTTCGCTACATTTAGTAGACGTGTGGCCTAGGGCTATTGAAACGGAGATAGGCGCCGCCTTATGTGCCAACATTGGTACGGGAAAGACTTTAACTTAACTACTAACCTGATAACTGCTAGAGTTATAATAAGGTATTCTTGATTTTGATTAATATGTTATGAACTCACCTGTCGGCCGGGATTCGGGAGTGTGGAGACGGCGATCACCGTCAGCAACACGACACACAAGGCGAGCACGATCCTCATCCTGACTGTATACAACGGCTCCGATGTCGACCACGTAAACACACTTCGTCTTCGACTTCAGTTATAGACTCTACCAACTTTGCGAAATAAGATAATGTATACAGTGTATGATGACGAAGAACTCTTCGTAAGAGCTTTTGGGAAGATGATTACCGACTGAGTGATGGCATCCGAACATTTTGAGGCTTTTATACATGATGCGAAAGGGGATAATAATTAAAATATTGTTTAATTACACATCATGTTTTAATTAAGGTTGCAAATGTTATTAAGACGGGACAGTTAAAGCACTAAGAGATGATATTGTATTATATTAGGCGCTATATAAATCGAACCTCTTATTAATATTATCATTATCATTATTAAGTGACGCATTATTAATTCTTTTCAAAAATAATTATAATCCAGCTTTAAAACTTTTAATTAACATGTTATGCCAGGACTTTGGCACTTGTTATGCAAACAGATATTACCTTTTTAAAAGTGTTATGTCAGTCATCCAGAATAGCCCTACCGCAAGAATAATAAATATATTCTCGCAGTTATCTAATTAAACATAATAATGTACCTTACAAGACAATCAAAGGGGCGGTGTATAACCTTCATCTAGTAAAGAATCATGTCTGGTAACGGTTCCTTTGGATCGTGAAATAATATACAGATATTGACTGTCTTGAGGGGCAATATAACATTTGAGATCCTCGAGGGAAGTTATATTTGTGTCGAGGGACATTATATTTTTCCGAAGCGCGTAGCGCTGAGGAAAAATATAGTATTCCGAGACAAAAATATAACTCCCCCAAGGGAAATGAAATGTTATATGGTTCCCGAAGGAAAAAGTCAATATCTGTTATATTATGATGACCTATATAGATACAAATCAAGATAAATATAAATTTGGTGTTGAAATAAAATTATGGACAAGGGAAAATCATTAGATTAAATCGAAATCCTTCCAGTAGAACAGACGTGTTATTATCGAAATGCTGCGCAAAATGCTTCTTTATTCGAGCTTCCTTTCAAATTTACTTTCGGATCGCGCAATCTCCGTAGAAAGCTTAACAACGCTGCGCGTGCCAGGATGCTAATACGCGCACATTGTTCATCTTCACACACCCATTGTGACGTAAATTACGTCACCGGTCAATATAACGCCGTTATATTGACCGGTGACGTAATTTACCGGTCAATATAACGCTTCTCATCCTTGTAGCGATGGTCACGTGACAGCATTTTGACCAATCGCACACCAGTATCTTTATAGGTCATATAATATAAGTAATTATGTATTATGTTGTTGCCATATATTTGTTGTTTCAATGTCATTTTGTACGTCAGCGGAATACCTCAGAAACTGTTTTTAATTGTCAGTTGCATTTAGTTCAACAGTGTGCAGTTTATCTATTATTTTAGTATTAGGACGGTCTTCAGAACACTATAATTGTGAAGAGCTTTCTAGATCCAAAAGGCGCTATATCAACTTTTTCAACGTTCGAGGAAAACAGGTTTCTTTGCCCAACTTTGTACACGAGCCTATGGGAATATGAAAATTGAACTTTCTTTATTTTGATTTTGAGTGTGTAATCTGTCATAAAATGTGGATTCCTAGATAGCTACGTAGCTTATAAATGTAGATATATCGTTAACTCAATTTTTATGGAAAGTGGATTTAGCGCCTTTTGGAACTGAGCTCTTCATATACTGAAGAACCTGTCACGCGAAGTGTTATCTTGTTATAATGTTTGTCTTTTGTTGTACATGTACATACTTACGTACGTGATACTGAGTTAATTAAAATATGTCAAAACTTCGTTGTTTCAATGCCATTCTTGACGTCATTCACCAACTTCAGAAAAATTGTCCATTTGCATCTAATTCAGTGCCGTGTATATGTGGGGAAAATGGCGCCTATAGGGCAAACACTGAAATAATGTATCCTGCCGGCATATTGGCGTGCGAGGCGGGGGGGGGGGGGGGGGGGAGGGGGGGGGGGGGGGGGGGGGGCTAAGGGAGCTAATCCCCGCCCCTAGAGCAAAAGGCACCCCCAAGGCAGGCCAAGCCATGTCACATTCTGACAAAATCATATTTTTATTTTCGTGCAAAATCATATCAATACAGGCAAAATTATATCTTATTCGGTGAAAATCATGTCACATTCGGGTAAAATCGAATTGAATCGAAGTAAATCGTCTTCGACCGCTGCTAAATGGTGAGCACATGATTTTTGTTTTTGTTTTACTTGTTAGATGAAACACGTGTAACTAATGCCTAGGTCACAAAATTGATCCGGGCGCCGTACGATTTTTCTCCCTACGGCGGATTTTCTACGATTTTGGGAAATTGTGATATCGTACGATGTCTGTAGTATTTTAGAGTAGCAGTCACATATTCTCCGGGGCCCGTAGGATGACCTTTGTCTTAAAATAAAAACATAAATCGCACGGCTCCCGTGAACACAAACTTAGTGCCCGTACGGGTGCCTTACGGTGCTCTTACGGTGACTCCACGGTACCCGTACGATTTGAGTGGCCAAATATTCAGTCTCAAAATCGTACGATATTCGAGGGAAAAAAAGGCTGCGATGACCGTGTTGTGCCCGTGCGATGCCCTTGCGGTGCCCGTGCGATGCTCTCTACGATGTGTCTACGGGCTTACGGCAAGTACAAAATTGAACGATGCATTTTTTTGTTTTAACTCCGCGTTAAACAAATTTATGACATCGTACGGCGAGGAAAAATGCAACGGCGACCGTACGATAGCCACGGCACCCGTGCGGGCGACGCAAGATTCCCGCAAGATTTCACCTAAAAGTGGCATCGTACACGGGCGCCGTAGCCCAAATCGGAGCATTTGTGACCGTACACTTGGAGGGCTACATTTAGCACCTGTTCGGTACTCGCATAGGGACAGCACCGCCTGTGCTGGTTTGGCACTAGTACAAGTGCTAGTTTAGCACCACTTGAGGTGTTACCGAATTTGCACTTTTGGTGCTGAAAAATCCACATTGTGTGTGATGAATAAAACCCATAGTGTTAAAAGATAATACGGGGGGAGGGGTGGCTTCCGTTAACTCGGAACTTAATTTAGCTCATATGTATTTCGTGGTAAAAGAAGCAGGATAAAGATGTCTGATAGTAGGATTCGAACCTTGGATCCCACGCGTCCAAGTCAGACGCGATACCGACTGAGCTAACTCGCATCACGGGAAGCCGAATGCACTCTAACGAAAGTATCATACAGTTTCTATTGTTACGAATTTAGCACGTTGTGGTGCTGTTCTCACAGCACCAGTTTTTAGCACCGATCTTTTAGCACCTCGCAGACTTTTATTCAGTACTTACACTTGTAGTGCTATATTAGCTCCTCCAGGTGCACGATCGCGAGCAGCACTCGTTTTTTAGCACCTTCATTTTTAGAGTGTAGCATTAGCATGGTATTCGTGCAAAAGACCTCAGCCCCTGGAGAAAATGTGCCCGCCCTGCCGTGCACCACTGCATGTCGGTCAAATCGCCCACTGGCGAAGATCTGTCAATTGTTGTACTGTAGTTGGAACGATAACTCCCCCCTGAGCAGAAGAACTTAATTTCTGCAGATCTACGCCATGACTGTCAAATTACACACGGTTGGGATTAAAATAATAATAATAATTCAATTTATGCAATCTTGCGAATACCTTGGAAGGGATTTTGACTTAAGAATCTTATAAGGGGTTTAAATTTGGGGTAACAAAAATGCATTTTTATTCATAGCATTATCGTTTAACAATGATGTCCAGGCCCACAGGAAAATTAGAATCAAAGTGCGAGAAATTGAATTTTTCCCGGGGGGGTCTGTCCTCATAGAAAGGGGGGTATCATGCGTGACCAAGGACTTGCCAAAAGCACCCTAAACGAGTATTTGCGTGGTGCAAAAAATACACCCTAAGTAAGTATGATTATCGGTAATTTGATACCCTAAGCAAGTAATCAATTTTTTGTAAACCCCTAAGCAAGTATTTTTGATACCCTAAGCAAGTAATCAATTTTTTGTAAACCTCTAAGCAGGTTATAACTATATTTGATACCCTAAGCAAGTAATCTTTTTTTTTGTAAACCCCTATTAAAAGCAAGTTATAACTATTTTTGATACCCTAAGCAAGTAAGCTGAGTTTTTGAGACCCTAAACGAGTAATTCATCTTTTTGAGACCCTAAACGAGTAATTCATCAGCCTAAAAAAGATACCCTTTTTCCTGATTTTGGGTGATTTTGAGACCCATAACGAGATACTCGAGTATCTCGCCTGATCGTAAAAAACGACCCTAATTACTCGTTTTCTTGGTCACGCATGTTACCCCCCTTTCAATGAGGACAGACCCCCCGGGGAATTTTTGCCACAGACTGCCAAGATGTGTGTTTGATAAGATATAACATGCAGATCGAAACTGGCCTAACAGTACACAAAGGCAGTTAGAAATTAAAATAGTTAGCTGTAACTATAGTGGTGTAGCCAGAGATTCTCCAAGGGAGGCTTATATTTATTCAAGGCCCAACAATCAAAATTACCGGCTAATTACAAGGAAGAGCCATGATTGAAAATCAAGTTTGTCCATTATAGTTGACAAATAAAAAGGAATAGTTGAGTTCTGGTAAAGAGAGCATAGTTTTGGTCAAACTGAATTTTAGTAAGCAAAACCTGCACCATTACATTACAAACTAATAGTTATAACTCCACCATGCTCGAAAGGAATGACAAATTACAAATGACTAAGTAAAAAGCCTGTTAATTAAAAAAAAGGAGCCGTTAAAACTCGAGAGGGCTCTCTCTAAACACTCATCAGTTTCAACCATTTAAAAAAAAAATTGTGCATGTGATGTTTTGTTGAAACAGTGATTAGATAGAGAGATAATCAACAACTATTTAAAAACCTCTTTTGAAAATTTGTGAAAATAGGAAGCATTTAAAAAAAAAATTTAACGGCTGGTTCAAAATTATTGAATAATTGTGGGGCTCCACAAATATTACAAATGGTTATGTTTTTTGATATTTCAGCCATTTCTGAACCGATTTTGAACAAATAAACTTTATTCTGTCATTAAAATTGTATGTTCTTTCGAATTTGACACTCAGTTTTTCATTATCTCACAACAAAATTATTTGTGTAGCGCCCCCTATTCCAAAACTCAACTATCTCTTTAACCATAGACTTTGTACATCGCCCACCAAGTTCATGTTTAGTGTTAAATGTTAATAATCCCTAAACTAGTCCAATTTGCTACGATTTTATGGGGACAAGTAATTGTCTGAATCATTAAATAAGATTTGTTTTTCATTGGGGGGGGGGGGGGGGGGGTGGAGGGGGCTAGAGCCCATGAGCCGCCACCTCGTTACGACACTGGTTGCTATAACCCGTAATAAGACAACATGATTCGAAATAGCGTATAGCAGAGCATACGTATACGAATCCTTCTTGATATATTAAGAGTAACCATCGTAAAGGTATAATATATCGAAGTACCGTAAATAATGAAATTAATCATGAATTCAAGTATCAAGTATCACACCGGAAGAATTCATTTATATTATTTCTTAAACGTGAACTTCTAACTGTAAAAATTATAAGTTTCGTCAAAATAGTAATTTAAAAGGCACATCCTTTTACGGCAATGGTATACACTGTTTTGTGAATAAAGGGGTATAGTTTTGGGCGCTTCAAAATATAATTAATTTCTGAGGTATATACATGATTTGTTTGGCTTCTCATGATTATGATTACATAAATATAGGACTGTAGATAGATACAAATAAATAAATAAATAAATAATGAATAAACAAGTATAAAATAAATTAATTACATTAAACAAAAAATGTTTAAAGGGATTCATTAATGTATGTAAATAGATTTAAATAAATACATACATAAATAATTAAATGAAAAACCCCCTCCAAGCGGCGTCAAGGTGACAACGGCACACGCCCTACCGGCTGCCCCATCTCGATCATAAACGCCGTCACTTTTAATTAATATTTTAGTTGATCGCCAGACGCCAGTACATGTCATTCGTCAGGATTGTAAAGGAGTGGACCGACTGCAACGTTTATTCAGCTCTCAAGCGGAATAATGGGTATTGTATTCCGTTTTGATTAAACGAGACGTGTTTCCACGAAGTTTACACAAACCGTCTTGTATAATAATTAAAATATTTGCATCGTTTGGAGTTTTCCAAAGTTATTTGTCCTCGTCATTTCGCATGTCAACGATCGGAAGCTTTCTGTGCAATATATTTTAGTTGCTGTTATTTTGTCCCTAATCATTTTTCTCCAATAAAGAATTTAAACGATGATAATTAAAAAAGATACTATAACAATTTCAACAGCATACAATTTACAAAAAGTAAAAAAAAAAAAATATATCATAGTATAGAATTTAGAGGTTAGCCTCAATTCTGGTCTCAATTACATTTTATTCTGTAAACCGCGGGGAAATAAAAAAGCAAACAATTTCTCAATCAGCAGTGATTTGTGGTGCTGTGATAGTTGAGTTTTGGTACAGAGGACGCTACACAAAATAATTTTTTGTGAAATAATGAAAAACTGAGTGTCAAATTTGAAAGAGCATCATATTTTAATCACAGAATAAACTTTATTTGATCAAAATCGGTTCAGAAATGGCTGAAATATCCATAAATATATAACCATTTGTAATTCATGTGGGGCCCCACAATTATTAGAGAATTTGGAACTATCCGTTAAAAATGTTTTTAAAATGCTTCCTCTTTTCAAGAATTTACAAAAGAGGTTTTTAGATAGTTGTTGATTATGTCTCTATCGAATCACTATTACAACAAAACATTACATGCACAATATTTTATTTAAAATTGATAAAACCAATGAGTTTTGAGAGAGTGCTCGTTTGAGTTTGAACGGCACTTTTTGAATGATAACAGGCTTTTTACTTAGTCGTTTGTAATGTTGTATTCTTTTCGAGCATGGTGGAGTTATAACTGTTAGTTCGTAATGTAATTGTGCAGATTTTGGTTACTAAAATTAAGTTTGACAAAAACTGTACACGCTTTACCAAAACTCAACTCCAGGGACTCAACTATATATAAGGATTTCAAATTTCAAGAAAAATACACATCCAGTACAAAATAGTAGATCACCAAAAAAAACCAAACATTTTTCATGTATAAAACAATTTACTTTTTCCTTTCAAAACAAAAAACTCTTATACAAGGAATTATAAATTGAATCATAAACAAAAAAATAATACAATGTAGCTTGATAATCATCATTATACAAAGAAAATTAAGAAAGCGAAACAAAAAGTTAAAAAGGGCAGAGGTCAACTTCATTTTTTTTTTCCAGTTGACAGGCAAATTTAAAAAGGGTCTCCATACAACTGATATTATATAATTTGTTATATAATAACGAAGCGCACTCATAATAACAATGATAATAGAAGCATAAATTGCACTAGTGGTGTAGCGTGGTCGGACTGATTGGAGGGAAGGGGGGGGGGGACGCGAATGATAGCGCGGGGGGGGGGGGGGGGGGGTAGGCCTACACGATTTCCCCTTACCGTGTTGTTGTTTTTTTATTTGGTTTATTGGTTTTTCGCAAATTTGTTAGGTGCACGTGCTCCCCCTATTTCCTGCCTCCGGTGCTACGCTACGCCATATAACCTTTTTTTAGTTTATTCAATCAAGCATAAACAATATACAAAGTTATACATATAATTATACATCAGCATAATATGTTAGGAAATTATGCATGATTTGGGCCCAAAGGAATCAAAATAATGCTTTATTGAAAGGGTCCGCTTAAATATGCAAAGCATAAAATAATGTTCAACTCACTAATCATTTACCTAAATAAATAAATCAAACACACACAGACACACACAAAACATGGTTACACATTAGTCATAATTATAACGTCATATGAGAATTAATTTGATTTTAAAGTGACATTGTACTTATCATACTTATCTTTTTTCTTTTTCTTTTTTTACAGGTGTCTACATATTGATTGAAGAGATATTTTTTACATAAACATTAAAAACGAATTAATATTTTCACTCAGTAAATTCTATTTGTTTATAGCTTGCATAATTATAGTGGAGTTAAGTGCACAGGTTGTGCGAACGAGATGTTGATGTATGTGTCGGCTGGTTCTAGTTTGATATGAATGATATACAAAATTAGGCTTAAAGTTAATTATTTTCAAAGTAAAACGTAGGGGCAATTTTTTTCAGTTTATACATGAAAAGGTTGCGTATCCGTATGTATTTGTTCTATCATGCAATGGAAGAATATTCATTGTAATGAATAATAGGCAAGCTTGGTGTATCAAACTTTGATTTCGATATTATTCTCATTGCATTTTTTTTGTAAGATGCTCAATTTCATTGTTATACGTGAATACATCAAACAAAAGGTAAACTTCATTTTAATTGTTCTCTTGAGATTACTTTTTCCCCCAAGTACTTGACCATGTTGACATTTTCATCTGACTAGCAGAGGGTTTTGACACTCGTATTATTTATGTGAGAACGTTAAAAAATGATGATGTATTTTATTTATTTGTATCTATATAAGAAGAAGAAGAAAAGTGAATAGAATGTGCTTTGACCTAACATTATACAAATTTGGGGCACCAGAAATAATATATTTTTGATGAGCCCGGGCTGTATACACTGATATTCATGAGAGTGTTCCACCCCCCCCCCCCCCCCCCCCCCCCCCGCCCGAGTTTGACGGGTTTTAAACGATTTTTTAAATACAGACATTTGAGATTTGAAATTTGTCAAGCAATATGTGCAGTAAATTGAGTTTTTGGAGGAGCAGGCGCCTTTGAATGTTTGAACAGATAAATGGCGCCATACAACTGTGATGTGGATCATCATTATAGCTATTCAAAGCCCCCAAATCAGATCTACAGTTATAACGGGCAATTTATTTATATAAACATTGTCATCATTGTCATCATTGTCATCATTGTCATCATTGTCAATCATTGTCATATAGACCGATATTGGCGATAAAGCAGTCCTCCTCGTTTGTTGTTTCACTCACCAGTTCGAGATGGGGATCGGATCGAGTGCAGCCAGAACGAGGTGGATTTTTCTGTCTAATACATGTAGTGACTGACAACTGACTCATTTTTTTGATGGATGGGCTCGATCGCAGTCTGAAATTCCACTATGATAAGCGCCAAAATCCAAATTCTGCTACAAGTGAAGACTTCTCGTGCTGGTAAATATAACTGGGCTTCTACGTCTACCTAGTTGGTAGTTTCTAGAATATAAAATATTGATTAAGAGTTGATTCTTTACGCTCTGTGCATGAAACGAACAGTTTACGTTCCCACACACTGAATTTGGTGTAAGTTTAATTTTCACTTGTGTTAGATTTTTAATTAGATTTTCATTTGTATGCATCGATATGTGTGTATTTTTAAAAAGTTGTACTGAAACGCCATAAGGATACACCACCCTGTCGTAAGCACTTTAGTTTACTGCTACTTACTAGTGCTAATTTGCTTTAGTTTTAGGAAATTAGGTATTTTTGGGATTGGATCTTCTTGAGAAAAAGTTGAGTTCTTCTTCTTCTTGTTAAAGGGCAATGAAACCCAAGCAAAATGTTACTTTCATAGTCTTGAAGAGATTAAGAAGAACAATCTCTGAAAATTAGAGCATAATCGGGTAAGAAACAAGAAAACTACGGCTCTTTGAAGATGTCCATTTATTCCTATGGGGAACTCAAATTGGCAACGCACTCTAAAAAGTGTGTGGACTGTGGACAACTCCACATATGTTTTGTACACAAATGTTCCCATTTTTACAGTTTTCTTCATAGTCACATTTTCCCATTCCCCCAACTCATGATATGTTATGTATAAAAGCATTCTACAAAACATATGTTGAACTCGGAACGAAGGGTAAACATACATTTTGAGAAAATTTAACAAAACTGAAATTTTGTGTACAAAATGTATGGGGAGTTGTCCACAACTTTGCCAGAGTGTAGTGCTGTAACTGACCTTGATGATCGGATCGTTTGATCGGATCGGCAAAATTTTATCGATCTTCGAAATCGGATCGATGATCGGGATCGGATGATCGGCTATAAAAAAAAAATTTAAAAAAAAACTTTTTTTTTTTCTTTGGAAAATGATCCCCAAAAAACACAATTTGGGAATATAAATGAATACCAAAGCAACATATATCCATATTAATAAGCCCAAGGTAATCTTGTACGGGTATGCTTTCATTTCAAACTGATTACCTCTTCTTTTACAAAATTACTCACGCCGATTTTGAGCTTAGTCCCATGTGATTAATTTGGCGTAACCTTTCAGAAACACATGGGACTAAGCTCAAAATCGGCGCGAATAATTTTGTAAAAGGAGAGGTAATCAGTTTTAAATGAAAGCATACCCATACAAGATTACCTTGGGCTTATTAATATGGATATATGTTGCTTTGGTATTCATTTATATTCCCAAAATATGTTTTTTGGGATCATTTTCCAAAGAAAAAAAAACAGATTTTTTTTTTTTTTTTTTTTTTTTTTTTTGCCGATCCGATCTTCCGATTTTTTCTGCATGATCGGAAATCGGCAAAAACGGTCCGATCATGTATGATCGGATCGTGATCGGCATGCCGATCCGATGATCGGTTACAGCACTACCAGAGTGCGTTGCCAATTTGAGTCACTCAAAGAAATACATGGCTCTTTTCAAAGAGCCATAGTTTTCTTATTTCTTGACCGATTGTGCTCAAATTTTCAAAGACTATTCATTATATTTAGTGTCTTATAGTGCATACAACAATTTGTCTGGATTTCATTGTCCTTTAAGTCTGCCTCCTTCAATTTGGAAGATTCTTTCAGATTACATGTGTGTGTGTGTGTGTGTGTGTGTGACTGTAGGTAGCTATATGATTCAGTTACATGCAATCTGCCAGTTTTTTTCCGGGGGGGGGGGGGGGGGGGTGGGGTGGAGGCCAAATAATCATACACATGCTTCCTCATTCTCCGCATCGTCTAGCCACCGGTGCGACGGTTGTTTATATTGGCAGGGTATTGCAATGGCCTCGCTGTTCTGGTTCACACCCTCAAAATAATTACTTACTAATACTAGCTTGCACGAACTTGTATATAAATCCACAACTTGTGAGGTGGAACTGGTATGCATACATGCACAAACACTGCAAGTCTGAAGCTGCACTTTATTGGAAGAAGAACAAAAATGAAGAATTGAGATGAAGGGGTAAACAACTCTTCTTGGTCATGGCTTCACTTAGATTTGTTCTCTTGATAAAGGCAATTCCATGATTAGAGGGACATGCAACCCAATTTTCTATTACATTTTTCTCAAATCCTGGTTCTTTTTCAATTTTCATTATCTCAGGAATCACAATAAAACAGAGAGAGCTTTAATTTCCCACCTTTAAATCACACTGTCGTCTCCTCGTTACGGAGAAACAGAACTATACATGAAATGGCACATGTGTGACTACACATGTTTGAAACACAGTTTTATAGGATTTTAAAGAATTGTATAATTTCTTTTTCATTGGATTCTATTTTTTTTTTTTTTTTTTTTCTATTGGATACTGTAAAACACTTCATATTACACCAACCAGATTCATGCTAAAAATATCATTTTAATTTGGACAAACAAACTGTAACGTTACTAACCGAAACGTTACTAACCAGGTTTTTGTTGTTTCTACTAAAACCAAAAAGACATATTTCAATATTCGTTACATCACACCACTTGCCAAGTCACTGTCAATGGTGTAATAATAAAAATTTATTTCAGATGACTCCTGTTTAAGAGAAATATTTTTCTCAAGGACTCATGTTTTTTTCCATGTCCTTTTTTTGAAACGTTACTAACCAAAGTTTGAGTTTGTGTTGTCACTGAAATGTGTGGAATTGTTTTGAATTACTGTGTGAAGAAGGTTTTGTCAGGAGGTATTGAATGTACCAAAAAATTAAAGAAAATATTCAGGCATATTTATGTTGTAGCATCCTATTATATCGTACAAGATGCCTTCAAATGAAACGTTACTATTAACCGTACATTTCCGATACTTTTTTGGCTCCAGATAAAAATCGATGAGACAGTATAATCCGGATGAAAAGGTCAAATTAAGCTCTAAAAACAATTATTCTGCAGTTTTTGTCACACTTTGACCTACTAATGCTGTTATCCGATCCGGATCCGATCCGAGATCCCGGCGGTAATGGCTTCCGAGCCGATTCCGAGACGGATCCGAGAAATATTTTTTCTCGGTAGAAAATATCGGAAGATTTTGCCGACCCATTTTCTCCAGTGATAATTGAACATGTGTATGTTTGACAGTCCATTAAGTAGTGTAATTTAAATAAGAAATGGGGAAATCAATATTGTTTACTTTATGAGTGGTTATTTTGGAGAAATTCATGGTTCGTCAGTTCGTTTTGCAGTCGAAAATTGAACAGGATGCGCGAAATTGCTAGTCATTTGAACGATGTTGTGGACGGATGTGCAATCAAAGTTACGCCGATACTCGAGGGGAGACGTCTGTTGGATGTCTGTATGATCGAGCTAATAAGCCAGTGCATTCAAAATGTGGCTCTGAATACGTTTTATTGTCATTTGCACATTTAAAAATGTTCTGATATTCTACTTACATGATTTCTTGGCGTTTGATAGCTGGGCGGAAACAAAAATATGCCCCTAAACAATGAAAACAATTGCGCAAAATATCGATAAAAAATTACTACACCGCTCCCGTTTGCTTGTATAATTGCGTGTGCAGATATAGATCCGCCGCCGGGAATTCCCCAATTTTCGGCGGATGGATCTCGCGTAAGAAAAAACGTTCACCATAACACACGCAAAGTAATACGACCAAATTAATGCCTAATAACTTGTTGCATGTGCATGCAAGCTATAGCTAGCTAACTCATTGGAGTTCTCTCGAGGCCTAGCCATCCGTAATCCGATTTTTTTCTTTGGAAATATATCGATAATTCAGCAGTTTTGTCTTTGATTTGGGGGGTTATTTTGTATTCTGTTCGGCTTTCAGATGCCATGTTATCATGTAAGTAGATTACCAGAATTGTGTGGTTCCCTAAAAGGGTAATTTATAGCCGATTTTTGAGGGCAGTGGCCCGGCAGTGGCTCACAAGCGCGGTTTTCCACGCGATTGGCGGGTTGAGTTTCTGTGAAACGTGTGGTGCGATGCCGAACAAACCATCGAAAAAATACTTTTCTTGCGAAACTCTGAATAATCTGAATATTATTTTTCCGTAAAAATTGATATGTACATGCCTCGAAACGTCATTATTATTAATATTTTTGCCATATAAAACAAGAAAGATGAGTCTACAACGCTGCATTTTTTCAGAGCAAATTGCAATATTTTTTTTCTCCGAGATCCGATCCGATCCGAGATCTCGTTAGCGATATAGAATTCTAACGATCCGAGAACGGGCCGGGATTTTTTGTTTACCTAACAGCATTACTTTGACCAGGTTTTAAATCAGAGATAGGGTTTTGTGTGTGTAACTTTGTGAATAGGTTGTGCGCGAATGAAGAAACACGCGCTCAGATCTTGCAAGAGCTGTGGCCGTAAAATGTAAATTCCCTAGATATTAGAAGGCAGTTTTTGTCACACTTTGACAAGGGTCCCGGTTGCAGAAAGAGATACAATCAATTGTAAGTTACGATTGATTGTAAGTCAGCAACTTTGGGCGTTTCAACCAATCAGATTCGTGCATCCAGAACCCATGACCAGACTTACAATAAATTGTAACTTACAATCGATTGTATCTCTTTCTGCAACGGGGCCCAGGTATTAGATCAGAGATTTTTTTTAGATCAGAGGTTTTGTATGTGTAACTTTTTATGATTGGCCAATTTATACACTAGTTGCTAAGGTGCAGAAAGCGCAAAAAGAAAATTTAGCAATGCCAGGTTTCTTCAAATCTTACACTGTATATAAATGCATGGTTATTAGTCAAAACAACTAACTGATCAATATATTTGAGTAAACATGTATTGTCTCTCAAGTAATTGTGTATATTTCCTTCAAAAGTAATGTGTTGAAAAGGTAAAATCTTACTTTTAGTATAAAAGTGCGTACATGTTCATTTTCGCTATCTTATCCCTAGTGCTGTAACTGACCTTGATGATCGGATCGTTTGATCGGATCGGCAAAATTTTATCGATTTTCGAAATCGGATCGATGATCGGGATCGGATGATCGGCTAAAAAAAAAAAAAAAAAAAAAAAAAAATCTTTTTTTTTTTCTTTGGAAAAATGATCCCCAAAAAACACATTTTGGGAATATAAATGAATACCGAAGCAACATATATCCATATTAATAAGCCCAAGGTAATCTTGTACGGGTATGCTTTCATTTCAAACTGATTACCTCTTCTTTTACAAAATTACTCACGCCGATTTTGAGCCTAGTCCCATGTGATTAATTTGGCGTAACCTTTCACAATCACATGGGACTAAGCTCAGAATCGGCGAGAGTAATTTTGTAAAAGGAGAGTTAATCAGTTTTAAATGAAAGCATACCCATCCGATTTTTTCTGCATGATCGGAGATCGGCAAAAACGGTCCGATTATGTATGATCGGATCGTGATCGGCATGCCGATCCGATGATCGGTTACAGCACTACTTATCCCAAATATTTTAGGGACCAGTCTATGATTCGAGAACTGGTTGGAATGTGTCTTTAGCATATAGCTCTTAATTGGTAATTTGCGGAATTTAAATAACTGCTTGATTGTGCTTGTAATGAAATTTTGTAACTCCTTCCAGTGTACATGTAATTAGCAAATTTTAAAACCTGTTCTCATTCATCTTTGTACAATATGTTAGTCCCTGAAATTGATTCTTTCCTTTTTAGGGTATCAACAAATTAACAATGTTGTGGGAACCACTGGCTGCTACCACCGTTAGAATTAAAACAAAATTATTATCAAACATTGGTGGTAACACATATGATGCATCACGCAGTACCCCGGGGTACCGCGTTGTGTAGCGCCATCTTGCGTCCAACCGTACCGCAGCTATTGCGTTGTGCATGCAGTGCAGCGCGAGATTGTATGCACGCTATACCCACAGTACAGCCCTAAAAATTAAATAAATAATTAAACAAAATGGCGGATTTTCGTCTGGTATCCCGGGGTACCGTTTATGTCATCATATACCATGAAATGTACATGTACTGTAATATGGGAAAGAAAATCTGGAAGCTAGACATTTAAAAAACAAATTGTATGTGTGTGCCTTGTATAGGGCACACCTAAGCCTGTTTGGTACTAGATATTCATGCATGATGATTTGTACTGACACACGTGTACTGTATATATTTGCACAATATTTGTAGTGTCTGCACACAGAATTGGACTAGATATGTTTTTCTAATGTTAAATTACATTGTTTTGTTATTACTTTTACGGCAATGCATTTTGCACTTTGCACCTGCTCAACATTAATATCGAATTTCTATTTTGGGCATTGTCTCTCAGGACTCTAAATACATTTGTTGTTGTTGATTGATTAACTGATTTAACTCATGATATATATTTCCACAAAAGCATTGCTATGTTCACTTAAAAGTTGAAACACCAAATCATTGATATTGGCAAGTAAATTTTTGATTGTGCAAGTGAAATTTTAAAATTCATGATTCTAATGGGGAATTGGCATTTGAAGAATTACTGTAAATTATAATATCTTTGGCAAGGTGAACAGACCATTATTAGGCCCCATTGCAGAAAGAGATGCAATCAATTGTTAAGCTGCAATTAATTGTAAGTCAGATCATGTGACTAAATGCACAAATCTGATTGGTTGAAATACGTAAATTTTCTGACTTACAATTAATTGCAATTGATTGCTGCAACCGGGCCCAGGAGATATAAAAATCGTAATTTTAATCAATGACAATTTAACTTTACTTTTAATCAATTACAGGGTGTCGGGAACAGCAATGATCAGAGAAGTCTACCACTGCTCATCAAGATGCGTTGCACACTACTGCAGTACGCCATTTGTGCCCTAATAGTAGCTCTGGTGCTGCTTCAGCTAATACACCTCACTATGCTATCATGGCTGGATGACCGGAATCAGGATTTTCGCCATGGCGAAGCAGGAGGAATGGCAGAGCGCGCCGAACAAAGGCAGGGTCCAGAGAAGAACAACTCTCATTTACACTTTCGGACAAAAATACAGAGACACATCGTCATGCCTTCTCCGAAACTCAACACGTACGGCGCTTACCAGATTTTCTACAACTTTGCCAGAACTCAAAAGAGACCGAAACCCCTGAACAGGAGAGATGTTACCCTTGTCACTCAGTGTTCTATGAATAATTTACACCATCTTCCAGAGTTAGCAGAGAGATGGAAAGGACCCATTTCCATAGCAATATTTGGGAGTGCATCAGACGCCTTGGACATTATAAGTTATGTTCTTTCACTTCAAGAGTGTCATTTAGGCATCAGAAGAAATGTGACATTCCACCTAGTTCACCCAGTGACTTCGATAGAAGAAGACGCTTCCATATACGGTATCGGTAGGGAGAAATTCTCTCTGTTAATACCTCTGGTGAATTGTAAAAAACTTATGGAGGTCATCAAGGAATCGAGCAGCATTGTTAAAAACTACGTCCAGGGCGGGATCAAGTACCCTAACAATTTACTGAGGAATGTGGGTCGTGCAAACATTTTCACAGACTATCATCTCGTGTTGGATGTGGACATGCTGCCAAGCGGGGGCCTTCGCGAGGAGTTCCTCAGCTTTATCCAGGGGTCAACCTCCTTGTGGCTGGACAAGGACATGGTGCATCAGATGGTGTTTGTGCTACCAGCGTTTGAAGTCGACATCAATGCCGCATCCGAGATGCCCAGAAACAAACGGGAGTTGATAACTCTCGTGGAATTGGGCCAAGCCAGGCAGTTCTATGTCAAGGCTTGCTCTTATTGCCAGAATCACACGGACTACCCAAGATGGACCAAGCTTCAGGTGAAGATTATCTTGAAATCAGCACTGGCATACTGGGACCAGGGCCACTAAAAGTTTTATTTCCTGGGCCATCACAATTTCATTAATGCTACTGTAAATTCTAATATCCAGAATGGGCAACAAAACATAACAAAGTTGTCAATTTTTGGGTTTGTTATGGGCCACCATATACACAAAACATGATTGTTCATGTTTACAAACAACTAATTTTAATCACCCCCCCCCCCCCAACAAAAAAAAAAAGAGAAGAAAAAAATGGTTTGATATCGCAATTAGGGGCAATGTACATTTTGAAATTAGCATTTATTTTGCCAGTCACAAGACAGAATATACAGTATGAACTTAACCAATTTGTCAAAATTGAAAAGTGAAAATGGTATGTACAGTAGTTATCTAAATATTTGCCTATTTCAATTTGTTATTGTTTATTTTTTTGTTTTCATTAAAATTCAGAGTACGGCCCAGCTTGGAATAGCCTATACCGTCGAGTGGAAACCACTTTGGGAGCCCCTGTACATCGGGCGGAGTGATGTGCCTCTCTACGATGAACGTTTCAGACAGTTCGGCTACAACAGAATAAGTCAGGTACTGCTCATTGTATTGTTATCTCATCAGGGCCTCGTTGCAAAGAGAGATACGATTGATTGTAAGTCAGGAAACGTGCATGTTTCAACCAATCAGATTTGCGCATTTAGAACACATGATCTGACTTACAATTAATTGTAACTTACAATCGATTGTATCTCTTTCTGCAACGGGGCCCTGATCTTTAATCATGGAGTCTCATCAGATTGTTAACTTTTGTCTTTAAAGCTCAGAGCCCAGGGGCCAGATTTGATACGGGCCAGATTTGATACGGATCAGCAACATTAACCATGACAATTGGGATCCTTGACTCTTAAGTCATTGATGCCAATATGCTAGCATAATACACAACCCTAATCGTTGCAGCGCACAGTTGGCTCGCACACATACAAGATTCTCACTCAACGGTTAAGGATTATCCAAGCATCTAGAGATCAGTGGAACTAGGGTTGGTCCTTGGTTAATGGTCGTGCTCGTGCCGCCAGGTTATTTCAGGCCATGGATACATTGAATTTTACACAGGATTGGTAACATAATTTAACTCATCCATGGGTTCAATTTAATTCCATGGACTAAACAAATTCGGTCCCATATTAACCATGATTTATTACCCAGGATAAAGTTTAGCCTCATGTTTAGAATTTGGGCCTGAGGTAGTACTATCTGGGGTCCAAAGTCCCGTGACACTGGCCTTTCTGCCTTCTCAACTGCATTTATTGGACGTCTTGCAATTAACAAATTTCCCTCGGAGGATCTCGGATCCTTGGTGGGCTATGTACAAAGTCTGTTGAGATTTCGGAATCTCAAAGGGAATGTGTTTAATGTCGGACAAGGTTGGGTATTTTAAAAAGCAAAAAGGCCTACTCCATCACACTGGAAGCTAAAGTGTCCCTTGTTCTGCCTTGTTTTGATTTATTTTGATAATGTACCCAACCCTTACCATAACCAGGGAACCTTGGGTACTGGTCCCTGTAAAGACAGGTTAACTAACCTTTGTTATTTGATTTGTATTATTTTAAAAATAATTAATTCATTTATTTGCTGTAAAAAGGGCAAAATATATCATTTTGAATCAATAACAAATTGTTTGCTACTTTGCTGGTGACCTGGATAATCCGGTTCCCCTCTGTGAGCAGACCTCATGGAAACCCAAGATCTCCAAGGGCCCATATTAATTAAACCCCACTAGCTTAGTTCCTTGCTAAGTTTATTTTGGATGACGTAGCTAAGAATTATACTCGAGATATTTTAGTTGCTAACGAGGGTTAACTCAGTGGGTATCTAACTAACGCTTACTCAGTTGACCCTAGTTGGGGACTAGGAAAACTGTTTGTTGCTCAATAAACTGCACATTAAAAAAAAACTTAGCAAGGAACTAAGATAGCAGGGTTTCATGAATATGGGGCCAGCTCCCTAGGGATGGTAGTGAAGGTGTTTATAATAACACTTACAATTTACTTTTCTGTTCTTATCGTCTCATGCAGGTGTGTGAGCTGTACATGGCTGGATACAACTTTGCCGTGCTGGACAGGGCGTTCGTTGTTCACAAGGGCTTCAAGGGTAAGGGAGGGTTTCACCAGCGAATGGAAGAAGAAAACCGCAACAACTACTACCTCTTCCTCCAGTTTCAGGCTGCCCTGGAGAGCAAGTACCCAGAGACCAAGCGGCGATGCACTTTATAGGAAATTAAAATATCTTGGCTTTAATCCTGTGTACCTTGGAGTGGTGTTATTTTCATGTAGGCAAGCTTTAAAAGTAGCCCCTGAAAAATAAATTTGAATTTTTCCCCTCCTAAGCTCTAAAATAATGTTTTGTTCAATACAGTGTATATGTGCTGGCCTTCATTCAACTTTATGTTGAGTCTGCAAATTTGATACACCACCTATCAATGCTAATGACGAGACTTCAGCAAGCAGGATTGATTATTACAAGTATATTGAACTGAAAACATTAATTTGCATGCAACTCGTATTCATGTGCGTTTTTATACGAATATTGTTTGGTCCTTTGATATAATTTGGTATTTTGTTAATTTGTTTAAACATCTCATTTTTGGTGCTCTAGCGGCTAGAGAATTACAAATAAAGGTGCTTTCGGGCTGAATTAAAGGGAGATAGTGAATTTCTGGTTTAGAAGGCACATCCCAGAGACACAACTTTTGTTTCAAACCAAGGCTGATTTTGTACAAAAAGCAGATCTCTGACCTCTTAGAGTATAGAGCAGAACACCTCTCCTTATTTTGGAATCTACCATGCAGGCATGATTTTATGACAACTATCAGTTTTTACAAGTTGAAGCCACTAAAATTAAGTTTTTAATACATAATGAAATGCCAATCTTTGACAAATTATTATAGACTTATTCAAATACTGTACTAGTAATGATGATTTTTGTGTTTATAAGCATGCCTTATGTGGGACGTGCTTGTGTACATTTATGGGCATGTATTAGAAGGATTGAGTTTCCTCAATACATTTTGTGAAGTTTCAGAAGGCATAACACACTTTTGTACATGTCTAATAACCGACTACATACGGAACCTGATGAGTCCTGTATTAACTCTATGGGAATTGAACATTTTAGTAGGGAACAGGTTAATTACCGTAATCATATTCTGTGTCATAATAACCTTGGCAAAACTTGACATGAAGCATTGCAGTACCGTAATGTTACAATGTCGCTCTTCAAGAAGGATTTTATGTTATTGATGATAATGTTGTCATCCTCAAAATTATGGCAGCTAGTGGTTGATTTTCGCAATCTAAATCATCATTTGATCAATGTGCGTAGTGTGATTCATCAACTTCATTTAGATTTTTTCCAAAAGTGATATGTGAGACTTTTTTAATAATATTCCAATATAATCCTTAGATTCTTCTGAATGATGTGTGAAAGTTTCATAGAAATAAACTCGGTTTACCTACATGTAGTGAAGTAAGTGAAAGTTGATGTCAGATTCTGTCACCATTGATATTGACTACAATCGAAAAGCATTTCAGAAAGCCTTTCATTCAATCATTAATATCTCCATAATTGTAACATAGTTGAAATTCGAATTTGAAAAATCAAATTCCATTTCATCTTTTACCATAAGCCAACAACAAGGAACAAGAGAAAACAAGAGAAAAGGGTTCCAAGTAGTTTTGGTTGAATTTGACGAAGTTAATGGATTACTTTAACAAGCTCTCCATTCAAGAGTACAATAAGTAAGCCCTAAGTAGATCTATTTGAAAAATTGAAATACTCCCACTGTAGGAGACAACATAAACTTTATACTGACAGGCATTTGTTATTTAAATGCCATTGTTCAAGGATTGAATAAACCGCCCAGCTTACTCTAGACTAAGGTCAAGATTTTCATGTGCCAAAGTATGAATATTATGAGATGAAATAATAGTACTCAGATGTATCAGCATTATTTTATTCATTGTTAATTGGTTTTCAATTTCAGTTATTTTGTATTTTTAATGTATTCCTTATAATATATATATTGATATATATATGCTTTTATATTATACATTTTGTACTTAGTGGAGTAAAAATTTCCTATCTAATGTTTTTTTTTTCCCCTCCAAATGTTATGTTGTTTACTAGTAAATTATTTATGTATATATACTGTATAAAGAAATTATCACGGTGTGTTTAAGGAGTCTGATACTACATGTATACTTTTATATTATTATGTTTCGGTGCTGGAAGTGTGTTTCATAATTTTGTTTACATAACATGTTCAAAGATGATAATTTCCATTTATCCAATGTATTTTACTGTTAGTTTGCATTCGCATTTCATGTATAATTGTACGTTGCTGTCATCATGAAATTTTGATTTTGATAATTTGGTCACCTTTTTGACACCTGATATATGTGTAACATGGTGATAGTATTACATCTTTTACCTACTGCAGAGCTCCACACTTACCTTTTTTGTCAGTGGCCCGGTCAGGCCAGTGAAATAATTTCTTCCCCTTTTCTGGTGGCCCGAAAGAATAGTTTACTGGCCCCAAAATTTGTATTTCATGAGTAAACTTTTTACTATTCAAAAATCAAAATATCCCTTTTTCCTGATCACCCCTGAGATTAAAGATGAAGCATTATATGGACGAAAAACAAGATTTGTCTAATTTTGTTAATGTCGGGTTGAAAATCTGCTTGCCCGAGCGGGCCACCAAAATATGACTTTTATACATTTTTGCTGGCCCGAAGTGCAATTTCACTGGCCCCGGGCCAGTAGGCCAGTGCGAGTGTCGAGCCCTGCCTACTGGCAGTAAATTTTGAAACAAAAGAAAACAGATGGTGCAATATTTCAAACTTATTTTTATCATAATATCATTATTTCTTTTCTCTCATTATTTTGTAATGTATTCAGTCACTAAAATGTGTTTTCCCACCTGACATTAGTTTTGTTTTACGTTTGACTTTTTCAATTGTTTTCACCTCATTGATTTGTTATAAAGTTTATCCATAACCGCAGCTTAAAGGGTACCACCACCCACACATAACATTCTTATGAATGAAAGGTTACATTTTTACTAGTCCATTCCACCAACAAGTTCAGAAAAATATGTGTCCAGATTTGTTTTTATATAATTGGAAATCGCATCACTACACTAAAGCATGTGTTCATGAGTCTGCAGACAAAGACTACCGTTTTGTCTAGGACGAACGCATCGTCCGTGATTCTATTGTTTCCAAACGTACGCGTGAATAGAATTGGCGCATACGGAACCATGAGGTTATGTTGGATACGTAAGTGGTGGTAATTGATTGTATTGTTTATGAATTACACAACGCTTTGCAAAGTGTTGTGCATCTATTTGATATCACACAATGGTTCCAAAACATATAATTGTGTGTTCTTTGCCTGGTGGTCCCCTTTAATGATCCTACCCTCAAACAATAAAATTCAATAATTTTGCCTTTATTGAACAGTTGTGATAAAAGAAAGAGATACAACATATTGTATGTGTATGTATAAGAGAGGACTAGACTACAATACATTATGTGACATTAATCTTCGCATTCAAATAACTGAAATAAAGTATGTCTGGTCACTGTTTGATATGTACAAACGACTACAGTGATATGCCATTGTTTGAATGTGCATGTAGTTATGGACACACTAGGAGTTTTTGTTTTGTTTTGTTACTGCATGTTTTACTGTCACCAAATAAAAAAATCCAAACCTTTTATTAAAGGGTTGTATCATTATTTATGACATGGTAAACATTTGAATATTATTAACAATTTCATTGTCGATTTTGTGTCATGGTGTGTTTGTGTGTGCGAGTGTGTGTGTGTGTGTGTCTGTTCATGTGTGTTTTTTGTGCGTGTGAATGTTAGTTCATGTGTGTGTGTGTGTGTGCGTGTGAGTGTTTGTTCATGTGTGTGTGTGTGTGTGCATGTGAGTGTTTGTTCATGTGTGTGTGTTTGTGTGCATGCATGTCAGCTAGTGTGGACAGTGGCCCGGGGGGGGGGGGGGGGGCACTCAAGTATAATGTAAGACGGGTATGTGCCGCTTAAAAGAACCCCTTTTTCACACCCGATCGCAGCTCTAAAGATACCCGATTTTCAAAAATTGCTGCTACATAGACCCCCGAAATGACTTGGCTAGGTAGTTAGTAGCGCCAAGTCCATTATTCTTC
Organism: Echinarachnius parma; assembly: GCA_037951105.1. NCBI lineage: Eukaryota > Metazoa > Echinodermata > Echinoidea > Clypeasteroida > Echinarachniidae > Echinarachnius > Echinarachnius parma. The sequence goes on from JBAMJV010007835.1 coordinate 113,512, forward strand.
TTCTAGTTCGGCTCCATAGACCCCCGGAATGACTTGGCTATGTATTTGACTAGTGCCAAGTCCATTATTCTCTTCTAGTTTGGCTCCTTGGACCACCATTTGAGCCTTTTTGAGGGTTTCCGTAGGTCTTTGGTAGCTCCAAGTCTATGTATTTTGTAGTTTTAGTCTGCTCCGTAGACCCCTTAACTCCCGTTTCAGGGTTTTTGTAGCTCCAAAGACCCTATATTTTGTGCTTGTAGTCGGCTCTTCAGACCCCCATTTCAGAGTTCTGTGAGGCACATCCCCGTCAAAAAATAATTCGAGTGCCCCCCCCCGGGGACAGTGGTATGCGTACATCCATGCGTGCGTGTGTGTGTGAGGGGTAAACTAGACAAATAATGTTCATTATTTTCTGCATTTGCCATTTTTTCCAAGACCTTCACATGGAATTCGCATTCTTGTGGAATGGAATTATCATATGCTTCTAGTAAATATCCTGCAATTTATTTATGCATTATATCAAATCGGTATCCTATAAAAAGATGTGTCTAATTATATTTTGTTGTTTTATTATAGATTATAGTTTTGAAGACAGTGACTTAACATGGTCGGACACTGACTGGGGGCACAGTCTGTATTCTTTTTCACAGATTTTCCTCTTATTGTTGTCGTTTTGGTGAAATAATTGGGGGCACATGCGCCCCCCCCCCCCCTCCCCCGCTACCGCAAGCGGTAGACCCATAGTCCAGGGGTGCCCCCCCCCCCCCCTCCCCTCCCCATGCATAGAGTATTATGTTACTTCTAGTTCTGAGGCCAGGGGTAATATTGCCCCTATTGCACCTTCTTTAGTGGTAGAAAATTACTAAATCAGACCATGTCACCATTTGACAGTTTGGCACTACCTCCCGAAATGCGATTAATTTAGGCCCTTTTAGGCCCCTTTTAGGCCCCTTTTAGGCCCTTTAGGACCCCCTATAAAATAAAAAAAAACGTTGGCCTCTATGCTCTCGATCACTAGTTTGACATCGGGCCGAGATACACATTGCTATACTATCAGTAAAACAAAAACAAAAACATAACCTAACCCTAACCCTATGGTTACCCTGACCCTAGGATGGTGGCTATAGGTCAGATTAGTGGATATGTGGCGATTTTATAGCTGACACAGGCGCAAAAAGCTAGCTCGATTTGATCAGTTTTGACACTGGGTGCGGTTTCTTTTAATTCGTGGTTGGATCTCTACGAGAAAAGGATGAGTATTTTTCATCGCTTAAAAGACTACATTTGCTGGTTGTATCTACAGTATACCCTTGTGACAGCTGTCTACATGTTAGAGCCCGCAGAAAGATATGTTTTCAGTATCCTTTTTAATGTTTCTTTCCTATTAATCGGTTACCTTATTAATCGATCTTGTATCTACAATCGTATCAATTGTTCTAGGAGCGAATCATGTAGATCAATAATTTCGTTGGTACCTTTCTTGTTTATGTATTGAATCAAGGTATCACGCCAGCGAAATATCGTGTTTGTTTATATTGCGGATGACCATAGAAATCACGCAGCGACACCAAATGGATATCGCAAGCGTAATATAAATCTGCATCATCTATTGTCCAAAGTAAGCGCAAAAGCATGATATGTAAGCGGCGCGATAGTCAAATAGACTTTCTACTGCAATCATGGCAATGGCAGTGCTGTAATTAAAACAATTAATCATTGACTAAATTAGAGCTGCATTCATTTAATTATATGGTTGGGAAACTAGTAGAATGTTTGAACTGACTAATCATTCGAATTTTGCACATTTTTGTGACATTTTCGTTAAATATAACTTCTTGAAGTTGGACTTGGTGGAGGAGATTGACAAAATGACAAATCTATCTTTTTTCATGGCCTCTTTTATAATTTATATCTAATTCTTATTGCAGTCTTTTACTGTCGGCTGACAGTAGACTGCAATTAAATGTAAAAGAGGCCATGAAAAAGATAGATTTGTCAAGAAAAATTATAATTCCGGATGAACAATAAATCTTGATTTTTGGTTCGTTGGAATTTCTTTCTTTTTTGTTGCTGGAGATCACGATGGAGAGAAAATTAAAATATTTTACTAGAAGTAGAACAGCCACATTACATGCAAAATTAATTTTGTTATGACCAATTTTCATCCCTAGTTTAAGAGGAAATGAAATGTGAGAAAACAAGTGGACTCTGGCAACACAAATTCTTAGTCTTACTCTTCTGGGGCCTATACATATAGCTATAACGGGCAAGGGCAGGCTTACTTAGTTCAGACAGTCAGATAAATGTTTGACATGAACGTGAGACATTTATCATCGTCATCGGACATATTTGTTTGCATTGTTTGTTATACAAATGTTCTGATCCAAACATACATTAGTCGTTCAGACTTGATATTTTGCAGACAGAAAACATGAATAAATGATATAAGTTGCATTCTTAGAATCTTATTCTTACCTTGATTTTTTTTTAGCTATTTGATGCATTTATAGTGTGATCTCTTTAATTAAGTCAAATGAGCTGGGATGGTTGAAAGTCGAAATAACGTCACCTTTTACACTCTCAATGCTTGAGGGATAATGGAACAAAATTAATTGAGTTAAAATTGAAAATTCTTGATAGAAAAAACAGACCTTGTTTTATAATCGATGTTTTCTAATGATAATCACATATTTCTCTCAAGAGTGTTCTTAGAAACAGTTACAATTTGAATACTTGTTTGAAATTACCAATGTTGGGCAAGCCCTACAGAGTGAGCAAGTTCAAATTTGGAAAACAAGTTTTTGTTGAGTCCTGTGCTAGTCCATAATGTAAGGTACTACATATGGGAACCTCATTATAAACCAAATAGTAAAGAGCTCTGTTATAACAAAACCCTCTTATAACAAGGTCATTTGCTGGTCCTCTGAGCTCTCCATATCCCATTTTTAAACCCTTAATTTCATGGATCCAAACTTCTATAATGAGGTTCAACTGTATATTGAATCTTGAGGTCTGGGAAACATTGGCCCAAGCAACAAATACTAAGTAAGTAGTACAGAGTAGGGGTCCTACTAATTAGCGTGAACAAGTGCGAAGTACTGCGAACAAGTGCGAAGCAATTTACTGTGAACAAATTTCCCATTCGCATAGCATGCAGTAATTGCTGCACTCAATTACTAATTACTGCGAACAAGCGCGAACGGGATTTACTGCGAACAAATTTGTTCGCATATGAAATCCCATCCGCACTTGTTAAATCCTGTTCGTGCTTGTTCGCATTACATTTGTTCCCTATCCCTAACCCTAACCCTAACCCTAAATATCGATGGTTTATTCGCACTTGTTCGCAGTACTTCACACTTGTTCGCGCTAATAAGTAGGACTGCAGAGTAGGACTGAAAAAACTAAAAAACAAATGTAACATGCTCTTGTGAAGTCGAGATATACATCAAATTCAAATTTTAAAGCACCATAAGTGACATCCTCATCGGCCAATCAGTGGTTCACTTGGCTTAAGAAAAAATGAAATGGTGCCTTCATCAGTTCATCTACATGTATGTCAGAATCCTTAATTCCACTTCCCTCAGACTCCATCATCCTGTCCATCATCCTGACCTCCGGCTACACCACGTACATCTACCTGCCGTCTCACTGCGCCATGATCCTGGGCTACCTGGGCGTCTGGGACGCCGGAGCGGAGACCACATGACGTCGGGTGATGCCTCGGGGCAACGATGTCCTGTCCTTCAGAGTGCAGTCAAGGTCACAGTGGCCCAGCGATCTGTACGGGAAGGACGTGTGAGTGATAATGTGACCTGATGGCCAATTACATCTCCTTGCAGAATGGCCAGTTTATTTATTGCAAGGACAATTATCTCACTAATTTATCTGGATCTGGAGACGACGTCTGTCCCATCCAGAGTCCTGCAACCATCTGGCTTTAAGAAGGCCAGTTTATTGCAAGGACATTCTAGATCAGAATGGTCTCATCGCTACATTCTGTGGACATTTGTCCAGATTGCCATCCTCTGCCTTGAACAAAAATGGTCTTATCAATTGATTGAAATTCAACCCAATTCCTGTTGCAGACTAGCCACCTACATGTACCTACATTTAGATCATTGATGGAGTGAGTGAATGTGGGTTAAGTACTGTGGATGCTGCATTTCCCAATGTTACATGTACTGTAGTCATTCTTTTTTTTGGTAGGCTGACAAGCCTGTCATAAATTTCCTTTCACCGTTTTCTTCCTTCTTTTTCGTGACCAGCTGAATTTGTACATGTAAATTTGAAAATGGTTGTACTATTGAATACAAGCAGTACTTTTTAATTGATTTTAATTTCACTGTATTCAGTTGTCTTTATTTATATATTTTTTGGATGTAAACTAATCTTTGATCATTTTTTATGAAATATGTTAACACAATCATTTGAAATTGCTATGTCTTGTAGAACAGCTTGGTACATGTACTTCTATCATGATGGTGTAATAGAGAGAATACATGGGAACCTTGTTATATCTTGTTATATTGATGGAGTAAACAAATAAAGAATATATAAAATCAGAGCACTTTATAATGAGGTTCCATAATGGATATTTTGTTTTCAACATAGATTCTGCATATTCTATATCTAGCTTGATATTAGATTTGATTTATAAACTGATGTTTCACCTTCTAAGTAAGCCATGTATTTAGAAATGCAAATGTTGCTTGTACCCCCTTTTCACGATAAAAAAAATAAATTACAATTTAAAACACTTTGAACAGCAGAAGGGTCAGAACTCTGGAACCGTTTTATGCCCTTGTTGAATCATGAGGCTGTTTGATATTGTTATCGCACACAGACTTTGAACAATGGTGAAGACTTTCTTGGTGGTCTGAGGAGCTTTATAGAATTATTAACCCATCAAGGACGAGAGCTATTTTAAGGCAAAATTGATCATTATTTTCCTCTACAATTTGGCAACTCCTAATTTTGTTCCACATGTACCTTTTGATGACGTAAAAATAGGTGGAAAATATGAAGTAATTACAATTTAAGACAAATATAATGTAATTTGGCCGCAAAGTTGCCAATTTGAATGCCGAAATCTGTTTTTGAAATATCACAATGTGTTGCCAATTTAAGGATTTCCCTAAATTATAGCGATTTACACAATAATAAAAATCATTACAAAATAACTTAAGCAGGTAGAGTAACAAAATAGGGCTCTAAAAATAGAGAAATTTATGCTCTTTATAAATCCTTGTATACTTCATATAACTTTGTATCTTGCTGAAGTGTAGGACTACCAACCCACAAATATGTGGGACACCGTCCTTGATGGGAGAGGGACAACAGTACCTGAATGTTTTACTAAGAAAAAAAAAGCAGAGGGGGAACGGAAAACACATTTAAGTTTTAAGTACCTATGAGCATAATGACAATGATATGTGCTTTTTAATAAGTTTTGTCCTTGTAACAGTGCTTGATATTACCTTTCTTTTTTCTTTTTTTTTTTACAAGAAGCCAGATTCTAATTTTCTATCCCTGCTTAAAAACATGAAAAATATTAGAGAGGAATATCACATAAGACATCGTTAATGGATCTAACAAGGGAAAAACACTATCTAGTTGCCTATAAATATGCTATGATATGAAAATTTGTTATATATTTTGGCAACTCCATGTGTCTAATATAATTTTTCAACTCGTAGTAATGACCAACATTTTTGTATGTTGTGAGGCTTCGTGTACACTAAACTTAGAAATCTTTTTTTTGTAATTAGTTGTCTGCTTTGAGTTTTTATTTACATGTGAATTTAAATGAAATCATGAAAAGCTGATCCGCCTCAAGAAAAATTAGCATCAATATAAATGTAAATGTTATTGAACAGAAGTGATTTACGGTATGTGTGCGTATTCTGTGTTAATACAATCTCTAAATGTTTTGATAAATCGAAATGGTAAAATGTTATTACATGTATATGTACAATGTACATGTATGCTTCCGTTTGATTAATGATTGGAATAAATTATTTACATAAGAAAAGTGAAAACCATGACTTTCCATGTTTCATTTATGCATGTGTATGATTGTTGAACGTAATAAACGGTATGCTATTAGCCGACACTCCTACATTTTTGTATTTATAAGTTAGGCACAAAATTGATAAACATTGATAAATATTAATTACCAAATAAAATAAACATACATACAAGTGCACTGTATTCTAAATGTATACTTTAAGTACATCAGGGCCACGTTGCAGAAAGAGATACAATCGATTGTACTACATGTAGTATCTCTTTCTGCAACGGGTCCCAGATGTATGTCGATGTACATGTCCATTGAAACATACACATGAATGCACACACACACACACACACACAAAAACAGTCGAATCTCTAGTAGAGGACCTAAACAGGGAATAATTGGACCATAAAGGCTTTCAAGAACCAGCAAAATTACTGTCTCATATACACCACAGCAGGCCTTTATTACATCAGGGCCCCGTACCATAAAGATTCACAATTAATCGTACAATTGATTTATTTATTGATCGTACGATTAATCGTACGACCAATTAACCCGTTCAGGACTGGTCCCGAAAATACTCTGGCTTGGGTCTATGGAGAATACACGTTGTAGCAAAATCAGTCCGTCCTGAACGGGTAAATTGATCAATCGTATGATTAATCGTGAATCTTTATGTTACAGGGCCCAGGGGGGTGTTTCACAAAGATCATAAGTTGATCTTGGCACTAAGATGGTCTTCAATATTATGGAAAGCCACTAGTGTCTTGAAACAGTTTTGTAAAAGTTATGTTGAAATGCATAAAATGTTGATTCAAATCATATATCAAAGAGATTCATGATCTTCACATAAAATTCATGAAATTTCTTTGATAATTAGAAAATATACATGATTTGAATCAACATTTTATGCATTTCAACATAACTTTTACAAAACTGTTTCAAGACACTAATGGCTTTCCATAATATTTAAGACCATCTTAGTGCCAAGATCAACTTAGGATCTCTGTGAAACACCCCCCTGATCTCTTTATAATGAGGTTCCACTGTAAAATAATAAATAAAACTTCAATGGAAAGTTGCCTACATGTCTGTTAAACAGAATTTATTTTTAGTCACAGATCTGAATGAAATGTACATGTTGAGTCAGTGGTAATAAGTTTCACTATAATAGGACTATTGGATCTATTGATTGATTCGAGCCAAACGCACACAGAGCTGACTTGACCCGACTGAAAACAATATGGCTGATGGATCTATTAATTGATTCAAGCCAAATGCACACAGAGCTGATTCAATCCGACTGGGTCAGTGTGCATGCCCCACAACTCCAATTTTGTCAGTCAGGACCAGTCAGAAGCCAGTCTGGGGCCGATTCAACATATTGAATCCTCTCCTACTTTAGCCTGACTACAAACCAGTCTGATCGGGTTGTGTCAGCTCCGAGTGCGTTGGGCTATTCGTGTTTGAAGAACCCTAAATGACACTCGAGATTATTTGGTCAAAAACAAAGTAAAATGTATGTAACAGAAACATTCTGCATTTTTTTTACAAATGATCTACTCGGCAAATAGCCAAGGCACAAACATACATATACTTTACAATTGTATAGATGTACCTTAAAATAAAGACTTTCTGTTCTGTATTTATATAACAATAAAGTACCAGACAACTTAACACAAAAGTGTAAGATTTTCATGACAACAAAAATGAACCTTTTTGAAAAATGTCTTACTACATTGGTATTGAAAATATTACTGTACTGTACTATGAAGTCTGACGCAGACGGAGCCAACTTGACCCGATCCGACTGGTTTTCAGTTGGATCAGCTCTGTGTGCGTTGCCTCACGACTCTGATTTTGCCGGTCGGAAGCCAATTAGGCACGATACAAAATGTTGAATCGGCCGCGACTGATTCTGTGGCCTTCAGTTGGGTTGGGTCAGATCGGGTCGAGTTGGCTCTGTCTAAGACCAGAGTTGACAGAATTTACCAGTTTGTCCTTTGCGACAATATTTAGGGTAGAGTTTCTGTTAAATAAACCTTTGAATTCCTCAGATTTAATTATGATTTTTACAAAACATAACCATTTCTAATTTCACATGGGATAATGGTTTCAACAAGAATCCTTTCTTTACAAAAACATTTCAGCATTGATTAGGTGAACATAGAAGGGAAAATTAAAACTACAAAACAGTTGCTAGTGAACAGCAACGTGGATCAAATGTCTTGCTTTAGGATATATTAAAATGCTTGGGCAATGATCTGTTTTGAAGCCTGAACACCATGATCTGAAGTCAAGCTCCCTCTCCGATAGTGCTACATCTGATGTTTTGCTACTACTACAGTTAAACCTGTCTATAAAGACCACCCAAGGGATACATAAATGTGGTTCTTATGGTCGCGTGGTCTCTATGCACAGGTTCACTGACATGCAATCTGCCTCCTAGGGAGTCGAGGTCAATGGTCTTTATAGACAGCTGGTCTTAAAATGCAGGTTTCACTGCATTCCTATGCCTGGTCATGTGCTAGCGACACAAACCTCTCGAGAGCAAACGATATAATGAATTATTTTGTGTAATTTCTCACTTGGTTTCCTTTGAAAAACTGCGTGAAAATGTTTTCATCGATTGCAAAAGAACCCTGTATGTTATACATATGAGCTGAGAAACATTACTATTAGAAATTGAAGCTTTCTATGCCTGGTTTTTAAAACATCTCAATTGGCAGAAAGCATCACTTTACACATTCTTATTAGCTTTTTAATGAATTTTACTGATGTCACTGATGACATTTTAAAAGCTTTGTCCCATTTTAATTTCATTCAGGAATACAAAATTAATGATCTTATTTTCTCCAGACTTTAGACTCCATTGAGATACATGTACATTATGACAAGTATGTTATACACAAAAAGAAGAGACATTCATTCTACATAGCATCTTTGTACAAAAAAAAGTTGGAACTATTCACATGGTGCAAAGAGCCCCCGGTTACAGATCATCCTCATCGGAACTGGACGGTTCTTCTAATGCCTCCTGCAGTGATAAAAAGTGGGAGAAATGAAAACATAAATTGTTATTGTTTACTAAACCTGTTGCTTACGGGAACCGTGTGGGCTATGTACAACGTCAATGGGAATTTTAGAATATCAAAGGGAATGGGTTAAAAGGGGAATTCTAGGCCAGATTTTGTATTACTGTCACACAGAATAAGAAGAACGAGATGAATAATTGGCAAAAAATAAATCAAAATTGGACCCAGAAGGATGTGGTCACACGGTGCTTGCGATTGGTTGCGATGAGCTGCAATGGGTCGATTGTGCATATGAAAGGCGGATATTGTCAAACTTAAGCATAACCCTGTTGTACATAACATTTTCACTGCAGATCCGTACTGCAGCTATACAAAATAAACCCTTCACAGCTTGACCGCACAGACTTAGATAATAAGAGCAAAGGTTATTTGACCGAATCGAATGTGTCTTTTTCGCTCGCATTCCATTGTGACGTTTGGGACATTTTGGACATGATCTGCCCTTCATAGCTTCTATTGTATTGTTGCAGGCTGTTGCAGGTGATCACAAGAATCGTGTGACCACAGTCGAAGCAAGAGGGCTATGACTATTTGACATATCAAAATGAGAAAACCTTTCTTTTAAAATATTTCTGTATCTTCATACGAATAGTTTCTATTTCACATAAAATTAACAGTGTCTTGTTGAATGTATGGTTCCAAAATAATGTCCATACCTTCAAAAGGATTTGTGAGTAAAGTCTTAAAATATGACGGTTTTTAACTATAATTGAAAGAAAGATGGTCTTTTAAAACTTTACAGATGAGACTTAAAGGCTGGAATTCGCAAAGGAGATTTTTGTTTACCATAATGGTTTACAGCATGGTTTAAATATATGGAGTGCTATTTGTACACAGACAGAGAAAGAATGTACACACTTTACTTGTTAACAATGTTGAAGCTACGCATTGCTAAAGACACCAAAATCAGGGCTCGACACTCGCAGCGGCCCGCTGGCCGTAAAATTGCACTTCGGGCCAGCAAAAATGTATAAAAGTAATATTTTGGTTGCCTGATCGGGCAAGCAGATTTTCAACCCGACATTGACAAAATGAGAAAAATCTTGCTTTCTTCCATGTTATGCTTCATCTATTAATCACAGGTTTGATCAGGAAAGAGTGACATTTTGAATAGTAACAAGTTTACTCATCAAATACAATTTTGGGGCCAGTAAAAATTTTTTCGGGCCACCAGAAAAGGGGAAGAAATTATTTCACTGGCATGACCGGGCAACTGACAAAAAAAGGTAAGTGTGGAGCCGTGCCAAAATAATGTCTGTGTTCTCTGATGGTGAATTTCATTTGGCGCCGCTTGTTCGCAAGCACCAATAGCCATATTATTATAAATTAACAAATGTGATTACTAGTTTTCACTCTTGTAAACTCTTCTACAAGCAGCACTCCATAGTTTAAAACAATGCTTTACACCATGGTTTACATAAACCTCCTTAGTGAATTCCAGCCCTTGTATACATGTGTGTGGATGGTGCTGGTTAAAAGTAGCAAATATGTGACCGGCTACATCAAAACACACCACTTGTTGGCCCAATTCATATTTGAGATATAAATACCATTAGAAAGGGGATATTCATATAAAGCGTTTATTTTATACCTATTTCAATTAATTTGGATGATATTTGGCAGAGTTATGATAATTTCGTAATGCATTAAGTTGAAACTGAGATATTGACATTACAAATAGAGCAATCACTATAAAACTACATATTTGTTTTACAAAATCGAGAATAACTTTGCACAGAATTAATATTTCAAGTTGATTTATTTTGCATTACAAAGAGCAACAGTTTATCTCGCTAATGATATCAAAATGTTCATTTGTTACCTAGAACCGATTTTCAACTTTGGAAGCCAATTACTACAAAACATAATTACTGACAAGTGGTGGGTTTTGCTATAGCATGTCACTTATACACTACTCACAAAAAGTAAGTCCCCCCCTAGCATTTTTTCATATATCTCAAAAAGTATTTTACCGATTTTGATCATTCAAATGGTAATGGATATGGAATTTTCTTACGCAAAAAATGAATGGTATGTGTCTGCCAATTGATGGCATTGTTGGTATGTCAAAAGGTGTGAACAAAAATCTTGCACTTTTGTGATTTGTGTCAGCTTCTACACGAATAACAAGAGAATCACGCATGTTTCTGAACTTTCAGCCACTCTAATCCCCAACAATTTCATATTGAAAGGCCTATTGTTTCAGAAAAATGCATGCTTTTGAAAAAATGGTTCCACTAAGAACAATGCAGCAGTAGTACTGAATTACATAACAGATTTGTGTGTCGGGTCATCTTCAATGAAGATGCTTACTCTTATACAAAATGTACCCAATATGCCATATAAAACTTAAAGTGCAACTTTTTTTTTGCACTTTGTATCAGAAAATACATTTTTGTATGATGAAAACATAATTCTATGGCAACCATTTACCATTCATATTGTGCGTGAGAAAATTGCGCATCAATTACCGTTTGTGAGATCAAAATCTGTAAAATACTTTTTGAGATATATGAAAAAATGCTAGGGGGGGGGGGAACTTACTTTTTGTGAGTAGTTTATATGGCACACCAAAATATCTGTGCCTTGAACAAGGAATGGGATTTTACAGTATTAACCCTATGCACACAGGATCCTGATGGGCCTTGTACAAATTTGTATGGGGATTTCAAGAATCTCAAAAGAAATAGGCCAACATTTTTAACAAAAATTTGAATCAGACAAACCTTTCCGTATTTGATAGCCTCCTCAGCGATCTTCTGCGGGACGAGTTCGTGTCGGCCGTCCGTGACCTTGCCGACCCAGCTGAGCTCCAGTTCAAAGGATTTGTCCTTCACCTCGTCATGCACGATGTGGATTCTATGGAAAGAAACACAAATATCAGTACATAATGCATAATTAATACAGCACATTTTCCATCTCAATTCTTCTTAATATATACTTTGT